>NDFG01000342.1:0-10108 GCA_002167245.1 Sporophila hypoxantha | reverse complement strand
TYCYTKRRSTTTTRTTGCAGCATCAGCTTCACTGCGTGGTTGAGACAATAGAAAGATGACAAAAGCTCACGTACAAYCAGCAGCAGCCAAAGATTTCTTTGTTACAGAGCATTTTAAAAACTTTCTAGCCAATAGCATATTGCTAAAGCTTAMAAACAGCTGYTCTAGCCAATCACTAAATGCACACATACACCTGCTGCACRCAAAGCTTCCTTGTATGCCTCCTATTAACAATATACAATACACTATTATTRAGCTTAAAAYCTTCTASTWTCTTGCTAAGCATATTTTTCTACAGYCTTAAGGTCTGTCTTAACCAAACCTTAAACCCAAGCTATTGTTTCAYRTCCTTGCTTGCTGTACTATTGCAACTTTTTCTACTTTCAGMCTTTGCAGCTGYAGCTGGTTCTGTTTTCTGTTCTTTCTGTTTCTAAAACCTACTTTTACAGCTTTCTAGAAATCATCTTACCTTTACTATTTCCCTCAACAGTCACCTGCAATTCAGCTGTATCATCTCCCACACCACTGTGTAACAGCATCAGGGAGAGTGAAGTTAAAGCTCCTGCAAAAAGGCAGGAGATGCTCAGTTAATCAGGATAAAAGCCCTCTGCAACAGGTACAGAGCACACAGCACTGACTTGGAACACTTGGAGAGACAGAGAAGAAGGTGGGCTGGAAAATGAGCAGCTGGAAGGAGGCAGAGGGGATCAGAGCAGCATTTCACCTGCTCCAGCACCTCCTTGGCCATGAGCTGAACCCCAAGAGGCTCAAGCTCCCCATCTAAACCCCTGTGAGCAATTTGAGGTGCTGCCAGGTGCAGGGTGSAYGYTCCTCACTTGGTCATGGTCAGGCACAAAGCATCTCTTCCATACCACATTTTYTTATTGGAACAATAAGCAGAGCTGTCAACAACTCACTGAGGCACCCAGGGAGCCCAAGCCCACAGGTAAATACTCAGGCACATTTATTGCAGGGTAATGGGACAGCCAATGGGGCAACAGCACTGGCACAAGCAGGGGATTTCTCTCTCTAAATCACTGCTTGAGTTCTGCCCTCCAAGTGCTCCATTTGTGGGTTCTTGTGTAGGAACTAATATAGGAACTCATAGAGGAACTTTAGGAACTTGGCAGAGCTCATCTCTGTAGGACCAAGTCTGGGTTACAACAGAGTGGATTACAATAGGTTCTGACTCAAGCCTCACTTCTACCCTACAAACTTATACAAAGAAACTTCATTTTCATTAGCAACTATGCTCTTCAAGAAGCACTGCAGTGCATTATTAAGGGAAGAATAAAACCACCTTTGTAAAAACAAAGATTGTTCTCAGAATTTCTTTAATAGACAGGATAAATATTGATGAAGCTTCCTGCAATTGCAGAGTGTGGTTCCTGTCCACCTCCAGCTGAAGATTTAATCAAGGGCAGCCCATGTATTTCATTCAGTCATGAAAGTGATATTGAAATCATAAAAAAGAGCACAGTTACATGCACTGCTTTACAACTGATAGGAATGACTGGCGATTTCATTGCTGTCATTATCAGCTGCCACAATAAACAAGCAGCTACTTCATTTATTATTCTACTCCACACTCAGCCCTGGCTGAAAGCCAGACCTAGTTATTTCACACCAGCCTATTCTCGGGGCTTTTTCCCTGATGCCCACAGAAAGTTTTCACAGGTAATCTTCTGATTTCTGGGCAGGAGCCCCTCAGGCTCCACATATGACTTGTCTGCCTAAACAAATATTTGGAAACATGATCAGAAAGTGAATCTGTGGATGGTGGCCATGCAGATGGACACTTGGTTGCTCTCTGTGGCCCAGAGAGGAGGTTTCTGGCTGCTCTTACAGCCCCGTGCCCGGGGGCTGGTGCAGGGGCACTCACCTGCACCGTAGGTCGTGGCCAGCATGATGGAGGAGACCCAGGCGATCTCGCTATAGGACGTGCCAAAGAAATCCTGGATTTCTTTGAAGAAGATGGCCAAGCCTTTGGGGAAGGCGTAGGCGAAGCCGATGGAAACGAAGGCGCCGAAAACAACCGCCCATCCCCAGCCGCCGTCCGGCGGGCCGGGGGCGCGCCCGGCCTCGGCAGGGGCCGGCATGGCCGGGGCTGGCTCCGGGGAGCCCTGCAACACAGGGGCAGGTGTGGGTCAGACCCGGGATGCTGCTCCTCCTTTGGACCCTCAGTCCCGCGATGGATGCTGCTCCTCCAGACCCCGGTCCTGGGGTGCTGCTCCCCAAACGCTCCCAGTCCTGAGATTCTGCTCCCCCAGATCCTCAGTCCCGGCATGCTGCTCCTGCAGACCCCAGTTCTGGTATTCTGCTCCCCTGGACTCTCAGTCCTGAGACCCTGGACCCCCAGTCCCCAGATGCTGCTCCTCTGGAACCCCAGTTCCAGGATACTGCTCCTCCAGACCCCAATCCTGATACTCTGCTCCCCTGGAACCCCAGTCCAGGGATGCTGCTCCTCTGGAACCCCAGTCCCTGGATGCTGTTCCTCCAGACCCCAGTCCTGAGATTCTGTTCCCCTGGACCCCCAGTACTGAAACCTTGGACCTGCAGTCCCGGGATGCTGCTCCCTTGGACCCCTTGTCCCCGGATACTGCTCCCCACATCTCTAGTCCTGAGATTCTGCTCCTCTAGACCCCCCAGTCCCGGGATGCTGCTGCCCTGGAACCCCAGTTCTGTCTCCAGACCCCCAATCCTGAGATTCTGCTCTCCTGGACTCCCAGTCCCTGGATGCTGCTCCCCTGGAACTCCAGTCCCAGGATGCTGCTCCTCCAGACCCCAGTCCTGAGATTCTGCTCCCCTGGAGCTACAGTCCCGGGATGCTGCTCCCTTGGACCCCTTGCCCTCGGATACTGCTCCCCACATCTGTAGACCTGAGATTCTGCTCCTCTGGACTCCCACTCCCGGGATTCTGCTCCCCTGGACCCCTAGTTCCAGGATGCTGCTGCCCTGGATCCCCAGTCCTGGGATTCTGCTCCCTTGGACCCCCAGTCTCGGGATTCTACTTCTCCAGACCCCAGCCTTGAGGTGCTGCTCCCTGGACCCCCCAGTCCCGGGATGCTGCTCCCCCCGAGCCCACCTGCACCCCGCACACACCTCGGCTCAGGCGAGTCCCGTGTGCTGCTGTGCCGGCCCTGAGCCGCTGGGGCTGCGCCGGGGGAGCGGGACGGGGCAGGAATGCCACGTGTACCGGGGGAGAACCTCAAACAGCGGCTGCGACCCGCTGCTCCGCCCCGCCCCGGTGCCTGCCGAGCCCGGGGACACCGGTGGGACACCGGTGGGACACTGCTGGGACACCGCTGGGACACCGGTGGGACACTGCCGGGACACTGCCGGGACACTGCCAGGACACCGGTGGGCCACTGCCGGGACACTGCTGGGACACTGCCGGGACACTGCCGGGACACTGCCAGGACACTGCTGGGACACTGCTGGGACACTGCTGGGACACCGCTGGGACATCAGTGGGACACTGCTGGGACACTGCCGGGACACTGGTGGGACACCGCTGGGACACTGCTGTGACACTGCTGGGACACCGCTGGGACACCGGTGGGACACTGCTGGGACACCGCTGGGACACCGCTGGGACACCGGTGGGACACTGCCGGGACACTGCTGTGACACTGCTGGGACACCGCTGGGACACTGCCGGGACACCGCTGGGACACTGCTGGGACACCGCTGGGACATTGCTGGGACATTGCTGGGACACCGCTGGGACACCACTGGGACACCGCTGGGACACTGGTGGGACTCTGCTGGGACACTGCTGGGACACCGCTGGGACACTGCTGGGACACTGCTGGGACACTGCTGGGACAGCAGCACCCCTGACCCCGCGGGCGTTAATTAAATCACCCTCAGTTACTTAAATGTAAATTGTTCTTTTTTACTTCCCCTGTGTTTGCACCTGCATCCCTCCTCTTTTCTCAATCCCAGCTCTTTTCTCCTCCATACCGAGCTGCTCGCTGCTCTCCTGCCCCTGGACCACAYCATCGTTATTAATAAAAAGGAGAGTGATTCTTTACACTCCTGCCCCTGGACCACATCATCGTTATAATAAAAAAAGGAGAATGATTTTTTACACATGTAGATGCTGATAGGACAAGAGGGAACAGATGTAAAGTGCAAGGAGGGAGATTTAGATTGGATGTTGGGAGAAAATTCTTCACTATGGGTGTGGCAGGTCATTGGCACAGGTTGCCCTGTGGCTGCCCCATCCCTGCAAGTGCCCAAGGACAGGTTGGACAGGGCTTGGAGTAACCTGGGATAGGGGAAGGTATCAGAGGGGTTAGAACRGGATGGGTTCTCAGGTCCCTTCCAACCCAATTCAGAATTCTGTGGTTCTTTGATCATTGCAGACTTCTGCCCCCCATTCATGCTCACCAGTTTGCTGTGTATTCTAGTTTTCACATGGAGCTCTGCTTGGGAAAACATTAAGCAGTGTTTGCTCTGGCTGGGAAGGTGCAGTTTCACCACAGACCTTTTATCTTTCTCAACCTTGCCTCCCCCTGCCTTAGCTAACAGCCCTGTGTGTGCCCCATTTTTCTACTTGCACCATGAAGCAGCTGAGAGAGGCAAAAGCAGGGCCTTGCTGTGCAGTTTACCTGGCACAGTCAATCTGGAGCTTTGAAATCTCCTCACAACACAACTGTAAGATGTTTATTACTGCCATTTCTTTCTTCCTGTAAAGCTGAGTAAACTCAAAAGGACCAGAAATCTCTACTCCCAGCTGTGGGGTCACAGTGTGGTGACTTGGAGAGTTTGATTTTGGTACAGCCCTGACCCACTTCATGGGCTGTGAGGATACCAGCATTCAGTTGTTTCAGCAGCTGCTTTCTGTGTTCTGTTAAAAATCAAAAATAAGGCCAAAATGGAATAAACACAACAAAGATTGAGCTTGGGGACATCCTTAGCAGCAGCATGGAAGGTGGGAGGACAGATGGGAAGTGCAGGGAGCAGAGGGATGAGGAAGAAAGTACAACTTCAGCCGTGGAAGCTGCAACAATTCTCATCTGGAAGATGAGAATTTCCTTCTCCAGAACTACTAAATTGTGTGTCATGCTGAAGAATGGCCCCTGCAGCCAGCCCAGCAGGGCACCTCTGGGTAAACTTCCAGACAAACTCGTGGCAAACTCAGAACTGGAGCAGGACACCAGTTGCAGCAGGTGATACTGGGGGCAAACAAATGATTTCTAAAGTTGTCTAAATGTGGTGTTTGCCCTGCTGCTGCTGCTGCTCTGCAGAGAAGCTCACAAGCAAAGCAGAACAGCCCCAGGGCAGAGGGTGGGAGTGACACTGGAAATCCTGGGCTCACTAGGTCAGAAAGGACTTCCTGGCAATTTGGGAGCCTTGGGCCCATCTCAGAGCAGCTGCCTGTGCCAGTGCTCCCCCTCCATGTGGGCAGCACAGGCTCTCCCCTGGGACCAGGCTCTGCTTTCTCATCCACTGACAGCAGACACTTCCTGGAGGGCAGGTTTTTTAATTTGCTGGCAAGCAGCAACAAAGTTGATTAAAATTGCAAAACACCTTTCCAAATGACTCATTTCCCTATCACAGTAT
Source organism: Sporophila hypoxantha (assembly GCA_002167245.1). Lineage (NCBI taxonomy): Eukaryota > Metazoa > Chordata > Aves > Passeriformes > Thraupidae > Sporophila > Sporophila hypoxantha. Next base: position 4,537 of record NDFG01000342.1, on the reverse strand, counting down.
TCCATGTAAATAAGTGCCTGCTATTGTAATTCCCAGCGCTCCAGAGCTGCTCAAAGAAGAGGGGCATGCAGGAGCAAAGCAGAATCTGAAACTCTTCCTCTCCCTCCATCTTCCAATCTTCACAAAGCTTTCTGTGACAGTTCCCAGGTCACAATTTTCTAATCAAATGAACTAACTGCTTTTATTTACTGAAGCCCAAGGTTTGATGAAAAATATTTAAAATTACAGAACCACAGAATGGCTTGGGAGGACAGGGAGCATCCCCCTGGCATGGGCAGGGACACCTTGCACCAGACCAGGTTTGTTCCAAGCCCCATCCAACCTGGCCTTGAACACTTCCAGAGATGGAGCAGCCACAGTTTCCCTGGGCAACCTGTGCCAGGGCCTCATTTCACTTTATCCACATAGTAGAGCACTTAAGTTTCCCCCAAAAAAGTGATTAGTGAGGACAACTTGAGTGTTTTTTCTTGTCTTGGAAAAAGAAAAAAAAAAAAACCAGGGTCAGGGGAAAACCTCTGGGCCCCCTCAAGAATAAAAAACATTTCTATTTATCTTCAATGAACCACTTTGGTACTTGGAAATAATTTTATTCAAAGCCTTTTATGCAAAGCAGTTCATAGCAGCCAAAGGTAAGAGCTACAACTCTATAACTCCAACAGACTTTTTCCTTCATTGAGTCTTTGGAAGTCAATTAAAGACTTTAGAAATTGCTTCCACATTACAAAAAAAAAATCCATACCTAGCTCTGCTGCTTGAAAACAGCATCTGGTAAATGCCAGGAGAGGTACCTCTGCACTTCTTTAAAGGGCCTTTAATGGCACACCCCATTTCTTAAACCTGCTCCATTGTCATGTTCCATTTGCTCATAAAATGCAGCAGCAGTGAAATCCAATCCACAGCCAGTTAAAATGGAGCTCCTGAATTAATGGATGAGAATATAGACAGCAATTTTCTGCAAAACCAAAGGGCTGGACCCATGTGATACCATCACTGGAAGATGAGAATTCCCTTCTCCAGAAGGGAATGGCACCTAAATTGGGTGTCATCCTAGAGAACATCCCCTGCAGCTGCCTTGTATGACCTGTCCTAGGAGAGAGACATCACATCCTCAAAAAATAGGCCATTTATTTCTGTTCCTAATAAATTTCTTAACTTTTTCCGAGGGACCAATCCATATAGATACAGAGTAGATGTTTTTAATCTACTCTTAAGTATTACTATTAAGTAGTAATACTTAAGACTAGATTTTAAGTCACCAAAATTCTTGGCTCTGGACTCCAAGCAGATGCCACCACAAAATGCCAGCTGGGGGACAAAGCATCACTTCCCTTTGCAGTGAGCAGAGAATTACCCTTGTACCTTGTGTTCTCCCCACACTGAGCATGACCAGGCTGATAAAACACATTCAGAATTACCCTTGTACCTTGTGTTCTCCCCACACTGAGCATGGCCAGGCTGATAAAACACATTCTTCTGTGTTTAGCCACAAGACCCCAGCACTCAGGGATTTACCACTAATATTTCCATGCCTTGGTTTTTAATTAAAGGGAACCAAACTCTGGATGGTGGCTCCTGGGGCACTGAGCAGCAGGAGGGGTGCAGGCAGCACCAGCCAACACGTTCCACGTGGCATCTGTTGGTCAAACCTGGTCAGGCCACATCCCCTGACATCTCCTGGGCTGTTTGGGAGGAAGGGAACCTTTAATTTCCCTGCAGCCTCTTTGGTGCTGTGTGAGATGTTCTGCTGCAGACAGAGCCACCTCAGCCCCTGCTCCAGGTGATGGGGTGACACTGCACAGAGCCAAGTGACATCAGTGCTGGCACCAAAGCCACCTGGGGCACTGGCAGAGCTTCCTGGCTTTGTTTTTCACTGAGCAATATGTTTTACAAGGGGGTCAAGGAGAGGCCAAAATAGAGAGTTATGAAATATCAAACTTGCTTTTTGCTAAACCCCAATATTAATAGCATGAAATGCAGACAGGCAGAGGGATTCTTGACATGAAATAATTTTCTCCAGAGCCAGGAAACCTCTCAGACAGCCCCAGCCCTGTGTTTGTGCCATCAAACCAGCTAGGTGCATGAGGCATCACTGCAGGATGTGCATGGTTTCCTGGAGAAAACAGAATAAACCAAGCAATAACATCACTTCTTCTGTTTTTCCCTTGTTGCAGGAGTTTAATCAGCAGCTCAAACTAAAACATTCTTGTTGGTAAAAAGATGGTGACAATTAATCTAGATCTAATAACTGGAATGCTTTCACTGGGGAATTAAAACAAATTATTCCTTTGCTATTGCATCTTTGTCTCATTTACATTTTAATCCCAGAAGGATCTTCCTCTGTTATATTTGGAAAATGACTGCACAGAAAGGGAAAAACAACATGGTTGAAGTACTCAGAGATGCATCAAGAATTTAGCTACTAACTTTCATGGCAGAAGTCTGGTTATGCCAAGTCCTAAATGGCTGAAAATGAGGAGAGATCCTGTGGTTTTTTTCCAAACACTGCTGAATGCAGAGCCTGAAGGCATTTAAGATTGTGCACACAAGGACAGGCAAACAAACAGCTGGGGCAGGAGGTTGTGTTGAAGGTGCAATTGCTCATTAGCCAGAGCAGAGCAGGTCACTCTTTCTTTGTACTGAAAATAAAGGGGACTCCACTGGTGGCAGAGGGAAACCTCTGCCTCCCCCACCCTGTGCCTCTGCAGGTCCAGACTCAGGCCTTGTCCTTGCTGTGAGGTTTTAGCACAGGATAAGGAGTCCATACATTTTTGCTCAAGGTAAACACTTAATGAATAAAGACTCCTCAGTGTGGTATCCCACCTTGTCCCAGCCTGCCTTACCCACTTAGCCTGCCTGTGATTTCTGGTGGAAGTGTTTTTGTGAGGGTTTCCTTACTCCCTTCAGTGAAAAAGAACCAGGTTAGCAAAGATCTGCAGTTTAGACAGCCAAAACTACTCTGGTGAATTGTGGCACATCCAACCCCTCCACCAGCACCATGTCCAAGGCATGGGCTCAGCAGCTGGGGCACATCTGGCTGCAGAAAACCACTGCTGTCTCCAGCCCACCTCCAGCAAACTCCCAAGCAGCTGTCAGCAGGGCACAAAAAGGATCAGCTGCCTCAAGGCTGCCTGAATAACTCTTCACCAAGCTGGAGAGTTTTAGATCTCATTAAAGCCTGATGATGTTTGATAGAGATGTTTCAGGATCACCCTGCAGAGTGAGCCCCACTGCAGAGCAGCAAAACCTGGGATTGCACAATGCTGACTGAGCCTGAATGGAGGGTCAGTGACCTGGGGACAGGGAGGTCACAGCAGTTTCCAAGTAGTCTCTGGAACACCATTGTTTGCAGATCATAGTACTCCCAGACATTACATAACCCAGGTATTTTCCAAAATAATTAACCCCACCTCACCCAAGTTTTAAGATGATGGAGGGATAGACAATTATAAGTACAGAAAATTATCATAATGAGGCAGCTGGGGCTTTGGTGTGGGTTTTGGTTCCTCACCACATAAAATTGTGATTGTAACTCCACAAGGGTGTCTGTATTTTACATGAGTTTCCCCAGGACATCTCTCTCTAGGACGGCAGTGCTCGGGGAGCAGGAGCTGCTGTTTGCTGCATGTATCTAGGACACCTTTGGTCTGCTCCAAGGACAGGCATGTGTGAGCAGCAACCAGTCCCAGCTGGCACCTCACAGTGCTGGTCACCAGCGAGCTCTGGGCAGTGCAGGAGAGCAGGTGGGAAGCAGGAGAACAGGATCAAGCCTGCAGCTCCCTGGGACACAGCCAGCTCCTCCTGATGGGGTGGAGGAAAGCCAGGAAGCTCCTCATTACCCTTCAGATTCAGGAAAACGCTGGGGTATGGAAACAAGAGGCAGAAACACACCTGGGAGGAGCTGAGTGCAGGCATCACAGGGTGCAGAGAGCTGTGTAACACCCCTGTGCCCTTAACACAGGGCGGTGCAGCTCTCAGGATGGCTGGGGGTGAGCTCAGCAGGCTCCTGGCTCTGAATTCCCTGTGCTGCTTTGCCCCTCTGGCTGACCATTGTCCAGCAGCTTGGGCACAGGGCTTTAGCATTAACTTTCAAGGGCTTACACAGAGAGTTCCTAAGGAACTTGCTGAACTTCTGACATTGTGCATCCCTGTTACCCCACAAGGACAAAACCAGGAGGTTTTTTGGTCCAAGTGCAGTGTTTACTCAAGCCTGCTGTAATCCCAGGCTTACAGACTGGCCTTCCCAAGAGCCCCCTGAGTTCCACAGAAATGACTCCCTGTAAGATGTGCTTCAAAGAGGCACCTGCTACCTGTTACAGGGCACTCCATTGCCTCCCATTCCTGAAGGCCTCTGGGGAAGCCCCCTTTCCCAAAGTGTTTGAGGCTGAAATTTGCCAGGCTCCCAGTGCTACAGTTCAACAGGTCAAACTCAGCAGCTGAAGATGAAATCCTGGCTCCACTAAAGGTGATGGCAAAATGCCTGATAACCTCAGTGCAGCCCAGGTTTTACCCAAAAAATTATATTCAATGTTTGTTGAAG
>NDFG01000341.1:99770-122553 GCA_002167245.1 Sporophila hypoxantha | reverse complement strand
GGATCCGAGGAGGAGCTGGCCAAGGCCCTGGAGGGGCTGGGGCTGGACGAGGGCGGCGGCGGCGACGGCGTCCTGCCCGTCATGCGCAGCATCATGGAGTCCCTGCTGTCCAAGGACGTGCTCTACCCCTCCCTCAAGGAGATCACCGAGAAGGTGGGACCCCAAAAGCCGTGAGGAACCCCAAAAAATCGGGAGAGGGATCCCAAAAAACCTGGGGATGGTCCCCTGGGGTTTGGGAAACTCAGGGGTGTTATGGGGTCATGGCGCAGTCCCTGCTGTCCAAGGATGTCTCTGCCCCTCCCTCAAGGAGATCACCGAGAAGGTGGAACCCCAAAAAATAGGAGGGACCCCAAAAAATCTGGAGGGCACCCCAAAAAACCTGGAGGAGACCCCAACAAACATGGGGATGGTCCCCTGGGGTTTGGGAAACTCAGGGGTGTTATGGGGTCATGGCGCAGTCCCTGCTGTCCAAGGATGTCTCTGCCCCTTCCTCAAGGAGATCACCAAGAAGGTGGGACCCCAAAAACCGGGAGGGACCCCAAAAACTGGGGAGGAGACCCCAAAAAACCTGAGGAGGTCCCCAAAATCCTGGAGGGATTAGTGGGAAACTCAGGGGAGTCATGGGGACATCATGGAGTCCCTGCTGTCCAAGGATGTCTCTGCCCCTRCCTCAAGGAGATCACCGAGAAGGTGGGACCCCAAAAAATGGGAGAGGACCCCAAAAACCGGGAGGGCACCCCAAAAACCGGGAGAGGACCCCAAAAAACCTGGGGGGGTCCCCAAAAAACCCTTTGGGAGTGTGCGAAAACAGGAGTCATGGGACGTTAGCCGTGTGTGCTGCAGCAGCATGGGGGGTCCTTCCCCGGAGCAGCGGGGCGCTAGATGGGGCTGGGATTGGCTCGGAGTTTGGGGGTGCCATGGGATTTTGGGGGGGCCCATGGAGGATTTGGGGGTTTCCATGGGGGATTTGGGGGTCCCTACAGTGACCCCCGTGTCTCCTCACTGTCCTCTGGTTGTCCCCAGTACCCAAGAGTGGGTGCAGCAGGCACGAGGGCTCGGCTGTACCTGGAAGCAGCGGGCACAGTTCGGGGCTCCGCAGGCAGGCACTTTGATGGGGTGGATTGGGGCGTTTCCATGGAGGATTCGGGGGTTCCATGTGGGGAGTTGGGGGGTCCCACGTGACCCCCGTGTATTCCTCACTTGCCCTCGATGTCCCCAGTAACCCAGAGTGGCATCCAGCAGCATGAGGGGTCCCTGTCCCCGGAGCAGCGGGTGCTGATGGGGCGTGGGATTGGCTGGGATTTGGGGGGTTCCATGGGAGGATTTGGGGTTCCATGGCGGATTTGGGTTCCCATCGGCGGGGGGGGGGTGTGGTCGGCGGGGGATCTGTGCTTCCCATAGTGTCCCCGGGTGTTTTCTCCCACTACCCAGCAGTGGCTTCCAGGCCAGCGACGAGATGGTCCCTGTCCCCGGCAAGCAGTGGCACAGTTCGTGGGGGTTGGCAGCACGAAGGCCTGATGGGGCGGATCTTTGGTGGTTTTCCATGAGGGATTTGGTCCTGGTCCCTACAGTGACCCCCGTGTCTCCTCACCTGTCCCCTGCGATGTCCAACAGATACCCACAGGCAGTGGCTGCGGCCCAGCACGACGGGGTCCTGTCCCGGAGCGCGGCACTGAGGGCTGGGATTGGCTGGGATTTTGGGGGTTCCATGGAGGGATTTGGGGGGTTTCCCCTCACTGTCCCCTCGATGTCCCCTCGATGTCCCCAGTACCCAGAGTGGCTGCGGCCAGCACGAAGAGGGTCCCCTGCCCCGGAAGCAGCGGGCACAGTTCGGGGTGCCAGCAGGGCACTGATGGGGCTGGGATTTGAGGGGTTCCATGGGGGGATTTGAGGTTCCCTTACAGTTGACCCGGTCTCCTTCCCACTTCCCCTCGATTCCCCAGTACCCGAGTGCTCCAAGCAGCATGAGAAGGGTCCCTTCCCCCAGAGCAGCGGGCACTGATGGTGAGCTGGAGATATGGCTAGAGGTTTGGGGGTTCCATGGGGGATTTGGGGTTCCCTCACTGTCCCCTCGAATGTCCCCAGTACCCGGATGGCTCCCGCAGAGCAGCCGGGCACGATTTGGGGTGCAGCAGGCGCTGCTGGGGCTGGGATTTGGGGGTTCCATGGGAGGATTGGGGGTTCCCTCACTGTCCCTCGATGTACCCCTCGATGGTCCCCAGTACCCGGAGTGGCTGCGGCAGCACGAGGGGTCCCTGTCCGCGGAGCAGCGGGCGCGGTTCTGCCAGCAGCAGGCGCTGATGCTGCGGATCTGCGCGGAGCTGGAGCGGGAGCGGCCCGAGGAGCCRGAGGGGCAGCGCCGGGAGCGCTTCGAGACCCTGCTGGACCTGATGCAGCAGGTGCAGCCCGGGAGTGCCACCCTGGGTCACCCCCGTGTCACCCCCGTGTCCCTCTGATCCTCCGGGGCCCTGGGTCACCCCCGTGTCACCTCCCCAGGACACTGGGTCCCCTTCGTGTCCCCTCCATGTTCCCCCTGGGGCCTTGGGTCACCCCATGTCACCCCCTCCCCTGAGCCCTGGGTCCCCTTTTTTGTCCTCCCTGGGTCCCCTCCATGTCACCTCCGTGTCACCTTCATGTCCCTGGGTCCCCCCTCTGTCACCTCCGTGTCACCTCTGTGTCCCTGGGTCCCCTCTGTGTCACCTCCATGTTCCTGTGTCCCCCTCCGCCGTGTCCCTCTGTCCCCTCCTTCTGTCCCTTCCATGTTTTTCTGAGCCTGCTTCATGTCCCTCTGTCTCCCCCTGTGTCCTTCTGTCCCCTGTGTGTCCCCATGTCCCCCTTGTGTCCCTCTGACCCCACTCCGTGTCCCTCTGTCCCCCTCTGTCCCCACCGTGTCTCTCTGTCCCCTCTGTGTCCCCCCTGTGTCCCTCCGTCCCCTCTGACCCTCCCCATGTCCCTCTGTCCTGTCTGTCCCCTCTGTGTCCCCATGTCCCCCTCGGTGTCCCCGTGTCCCCCCCGTGTCCTTCTGTCCCCCCCCATGTCCCCGTGTCCCCTCTGTGTCCCCTCACAGCTGCAGGACCTGGGCCACCCCCCCAAGGAGCTGGCAGGGGACACGGTGAGTGTTTGGGGACACCCCTGAAGGGCTTGGGGTCACCCACAGGGTTTGGGGTGGCCCCAAAGAATTGGGATGGTCCTAAAAAATTGGGGGGACCCCAAAGAATTGGGGGGACCCCAAAGGATTTGGGGTGCCAGAGAGAGGATCCGCACAACTCTTTATTGGGGTCCACCAGGGGGGTGAGGGGGGCGACATCCCCACACTGGCGGGCGTCCCTGCCACCCCCACCCCCAAAAACCCCAAATTGGGGTGGGGGGAGATGCCAACCCCACTGCCCTGGGCCTCACTCTTTCACCCCCTTTAATAGGGCCGGGGCACCCCACAATCCAGGGGGGCAACCCAAATCGTGGGCACAAGAGGGGCACATCCGTGGCCGCAAATCCCAGGGTGGGCACCCCAAATCGTGGGCGCACCCCAAATCCGTGGGGGCACCCCAAATCCGTTGGGGGTCACCCAAATGTGCCCTAATCATGAGGCCGGCAACTGTCCCCGTCAGCTCCAGTCCTGGGGCTGTGGGGGGAACACCAGGGGTCACCCCAAATCTTGTGGGGGCACCCAAACCCCAGAGGAGCACCCGCATGGGGCACCCAATTTGCACCAACCCAGGGCAGCACCATGGGGTCACCCCAAATCTGTGGGGGCACCCAAGCAGAGGGACCCGGGACACAACCAGGGCACCAAGTCTGGAGCACTTGGAAAGTATGTGGGGTCCCCCAAATCTTATGGGGTCATCCCAAAGCGTATGGGTCACCCATAAAAATTATAAGGTCCACCCTAAATCGTGGGGTCACCCCAAAGCTGGAGGGGCCACCCCAGTTCTGGTTGGGGTCACCCCAATGTCATGGCGGTCCCCCAAATCTTTTGTGTCATCCCAATATCTGTGGGATCACCTCAAATCTACAGGATCAAAACCCAAACGTTTATGAAGGTCCACCCTAAATCTTTGTGGCCCCCCCAATTCTATGGGGTCACCTGAAATGTATTGGGGTGACCTCAAACTTATAGGATCCAATTCCATGACGTTCACCGAATCCTGGCCCCCAATTGCATGGCACCCCAATTTTACCCTTTTTGGGGTCCGCCCAATTCTTTGGGTACCCCCCAATTTTTTAGGACCACCCAATTCTTCAAATCTTTGGGGACTCCAAAAATTCAAAGGGGATCCCCCCCAATGAAAATACTCCAAGACCTTTCCCAGATTTCCCCTTCCATAATTAGGGGGCCCCAAAAAAATCTCTGGGAACCCCCCAAAAATATTCACAGGGAACCCTCCACAAATCTTGGGGTCACCCCCAAAATTCCCAGCCCAAAAATCTCAAGGGACCCCCAAAGTCTCAGGGACCCCCTGGCAAAAAAATCCTTCCAGGACACAACCCAAAAACCCCAAGGACCTCCCTGAGGGGTCCCCCAAAGGCTCGAAGCGTCCCCCCAAAAGCCTCTAAGGGTGCCCCCAAAACCCAAAAATCCCCCAGGACACCCAAAAACACAAGGATCTCCCTTCAAGGGGTCCCCCAAAAGGCGTTCAGGGACCCCCAAACCCCAAGGAGCCCAAAAAACCCCAAAGGCCTCAATACAGGGGCCCCCTCAAAGGCCCCAAGGGCTCCAGGACCCCCCAAACCTCCAAGGAATCCCCAAGAACACCCCAAAAAACCAAAGGACTTCTCTGAAGGGATGCCCCAAAGGTGCAGGGACCCTTCAAAAACCCCCAAGAGCCCAAAAACCGCTCGAACCAAAACCGCCCAACCCAAGGACTCTGCCAAGGGTATCCCCCCAGAGGCCCAAGGGCCCCCCCAGGACCCCCCAAACCCCCTCAGGGCCCCCCCAAACCCTCAGGGCTCCCTACAGAGGCCTCCCCCAGCCCTCCCCCGAACTCTCGGGGTTCCTCCCCCGAGCTCTCCCCGCCCCCTCCCGGGGATCCCGCCCCGGGGGCCGGGACAGGCCCGAGCCCGCGGGGGCCGCGGCCGCAGCGGGGCCGGCGGAGGGACCGCGCACCGACCCGAGCGTCCCGGAGGCTCCCGGCGGGTCCCGGACGGTGCCGGGGGGTGCGGCCGGGCTCAGTGGCGGCCGCCGCGGGCCCCCCGGGCCCTCCAGCGCCGGCCCGGGACCGGGCCCGCCGCCGCCATCCTTTAACGCGCGCCCCCGCCGCCTCGCTCGGCGCAACCGGCCGAGACGGCTTTTGCCGGCAAACCGCGGGCGCCGCTTTACGGCAGCGGCCGCTGCGCGACAGCGACGGAGCGGCCCCCCCCCGACCCGCGGCGTTGCCATGGGAACGGCGCCCCCCCAACACACAGCCCGTTATTGGCGGGGGCGCTGTGGGGTCCCCGTGGGGTTATAGGGGCAATACAGGGTCACCCGTGGGTTATAGGGGCAATTCAGGTCACAGCTGGGTTATTAGGGGCACCAGTGAGGCTTATAGGGGCACTATAGGGTCACGAGTGGGGTTATAGGGGCACCAGATGGGTTATAGGCACTATAGGGTCCCAATGGTTATGGGGTCATTATAGAGGTCACCAATGGGTTATAGGGGCACTGCAGGGTCACCAGTGGGTTATAGGGGCACTAATTAGGGGTCAACCAGTGGGTTATAGGGGCACTATAGGGTCACCAGTGGGGTTATGGGTCATTATAGGGTCACCAATGGGTCTTATAGGGTCACCAGTGGGGTTATAGGGGCACAATTGGGTTATAGGGTCACTGTAGGGTCACCAGTGGGGTTATGGGGTCATTATAGGGTCACAATGGGGTTATAGGGGCACATATAGGGCCACCCCAATGTTATTGTAGGGTCACGAACGCATGTTTAGGGTCACTGTAGGGTCACCAGAGGGGTTATAGGGGCACTAATGGGTCACCAGTGGGGTTAGAGGGGCACTATAGGGTCACCCCAACATTATTGTAAGGGTCTACCGACCAATGTTACTGTAGTAGGGTTGTCTGTGTTTAGGGTCACTTGCAGGGTCCCCAGCGGGGTTAGCGGGGTCACTGTGGTCACACACCCTGTGGTTGTTGTAGGTCACCGATCTCTTTAGGGTCAACTGCAGGGTCCACCAATAGTCTATTGTAAGGTCCCCAGTGGGGTTATAGGGTCAGCCCCTGTTTAGGGTCACTGCTGTCCCCCCAGTTCCTGTGCTGTAGGGTTCACCCCGTGTCCCCGGTGTTGTTGTAGGGTCACCCCTGCTTAGGGTTCCCTTTGACCTCCCCCTCCAGTGCCCCTATAGGGTCATCCCACCCCTGTAGGGTCCCCAGTGGTCCCATAGTGTCCAAATGTCCCCCAATGTCCCCCAGTGTCCGTGTCCCTATAGGGTCCCCATGTCCCTATAGTAGATCACCCAGTGTCCCCAATGTCCCCAATAAGTGGTCCCCATGGTCCCCAGTGTCCTATAGGGCCACCCCATCCCTGTAGTGTCCCTAATGTCCCCCCAGTGTCCCCAATGTCGCCCATAGGGTCCCCAATGTCCCAGTGTCCCCAATGTCCCCTATAGGGTCCCGCAATGTCCCGTGTGGCGTTATAGGGTCCCCAATGTCCCGTGTCCCCAGTGTCCCCATAAGTCCCCATCCGTCCCCATGTCCATCCTAAGGTGTCCCAATGTTCCCCTTTATAGTGTCCCCAAATGTGCCACCAAGTTTGTCCCCAATGTTCCCCCCAGTGTCCCCAAGTGTCGCCCCAGTGTCCCCAATGCCAGTTCCCCCAGATGTCCCCATTGGTCCCAAGGTCCCAGGTCCCAAAGTCCCCATGTCCCCAATGTCCCCAGTGTCCCGACAGAGCGCAGCCGTTCCCGTCACCACGTGGGGGACACAGGACCTGGGGGGGAATTGCAGGACATGGCGCGGAATTGGAACAGGGGGACACAGGGACATGGGGACAGGGGACAGAAAGGACACAGGGGCACAGGGGACATTGGGATATGGGAAGGGGGATCAATGGGGGACAGGGACAATGGGACACAGGACAGGGGACACAGGGACAGGGGACATGGGACATTAGGACATGAGAATGGGGACATGGGGACACCATACACAGAGCTGGAGAGGACCTACCATGGCCACCACAGGATGTCCCCATGTCCCAACCACCCCAGTACCCACAGGCACTCCCAAAATCTCAATTTTCCATGGAAAACCACCTGGGAATGGTGCAAGATACCAACCCTGGTTAACTGTTCCCAAAATCCCAATTTTCCATTGGAAACCACCTGGGAATGCTGCAGGACACCCAAACCCTGCTCAGCATCCCAGAAAACCAATCCTGAGGGATTTGGGATCCCAAAAATCCATTTTTGGAACATTTCCACACAAAATTCCATTTTTCACCTGCCACAGAGCCCCATGGGGTCAAGTTTGTTCCCAAAATCTCAATTTTCCATGAAAATCACCTGGAATGCTGCAGGACACCCAAACCTGCTCAGCACTCCAGAAAAAATCCAATCTGAGAAATCTGGATTCTAAAGATCCATCTTTAAACACATTCCCACCAAATTCCCTCTGGAATCTTCCCAGGAGAGCAGTGCCAGTCCCCCAGCCCCCAAAATCCCATTTCCATGGGAAAAAGGGCAGCAGCAGAGCCCTGGAATTCCATGGAATTCCCTGAATTCTTCTGGAATCTCAAACAACCCCAAAGCCGGCACTGGAATTCCCCCTCCCCCCTAAACCTCCAATTTTTGCCTCCAAAAAATTCCAATCCTGGGAATTTTTTGCTCCCATTCCCAGGTGAGGGGCAGGAAGGAGCAGCCCAATCCACTCCTGAGCCGAGGGTGGGGAAATGTGGAATTGCAAGGAATGTTCCAGAAATCCGGATTCCTGAGGCTGCATCTGGCAGGCTCAGGCTGACGCTGCTGCTCCCAAAAATATCCCAAAAAACATCCCAGGGCATTCCAGAGCCTCTGGAGCAGGGATCTGCCTGCCCAGCCTCCTGCAGGCCCCAAACTGGAGAGACTGGAGGGACTGGGATAAAAACTGAGGAGAAACTGGGAAAAAAATGAGGACAAACTGGGGATAAAGTGGGATAAACTGGGAGAACTGGATAAAGTGAGATAAACTGGGATAAAACCGGGAGAACTGGGAGAAAAAGTGGGGGAAAAGTGGGAGAAACTGGGATAAAAAAATGGATAAAAACAGGGAGAAAGTGGGGGGAAACTGGGCGGCCCCACATCCTCAGGAATGGAACCCAAATCCCACAGGATGGATCCCACATTCCTATGGGTGGATCCCCCAATCCCTCAGGTGGATCCCCCAAATTCACTGGGATGGATCCCAATATCCTTGGATCGATCCGCTCATATCCTTTGGGATGGAGCCCATCCTCTGGGATGGAATCCCCCAAATCCCTTGTAGATAAAGTCCCAAATCCTTAGATGAAATCCCCAAATTCCCTAGGATGGAGCCCCAAAATTTTTGGGATGGAGCCCGAATCCTTTAGGATAAAATCCCCAAATCTCTGGGATTAGAAATTCCCAAATCCTTTGGATGAATCCCCAATCTCTCAAAGAAGGAATCCCAAATCTCTGGGCTGGGAATCCCAAATCCTCAGGGATGTAAATCCCCAAATTCCTTAGGATGGAACCCCAAATCCTTCTAAAAATGGATCCCCCAAAGCTTTTGAGATGGAACCCCAAATCCTCAGGATGAAAATCCCCAAAATCTCTCAGAATGGAAACCCAAATTCTCTGGGAATGCGAGAAACCCAAATCCTTTAGTGGAACCCCAAATCCTTAGGATGAAATCCCAATTTCCACAGGAGAGATTCCCCAAATCCTATGAGATGAAATCCCCAAATCCTCTGGAATGGACCCCCCAAATCTCTGATGGATCCCCAAACTCAGGGATGGATCCCCAGGAGCATTCCCAAAGAGTTTCCCCCAAAATCCCTGGAGAAACCCCAAAACCCCAAAACCCCAAAAATCCCCCCAAAACCCCCCAAAAACCCCAAAAATCCCCCAACAACCCCCAAAACCCCACAGGAGGCTGGGCCACACTCACCTGAGGCCAGGTGCCGGGGGACAGCAGGGGCTGGAAGCTGGGGGAGACGGGGTCCAAAGGTCAGGAACCCAATTTTGGGAACCCCCCCCCCCATCCCTGGGGACCCCAATCCTGTGGGGAATCCCCAGGTTTTGGGAAAACCCCTTCATCCCTTGAAAAAACCCCAATTTTGGGACCTCTCCCAATCCCTGATCCTTGGGAACCCCCAAAAGTTTGGGAGAATCCCCCTCAATCCCCCCCAAAAAAATTTCCCATCCATCCCTTGAGGACCACACATTTATTTGGGAATTCCCAAAATTTTGGGGACCCTTCCAAATCTTTGGGGACTCCAAAAAATTCAGGGATCCCCCCAAAAAATACTCCAAGACCTTTCCCAGATTTCCCCTTCCATTTAGGGGGCCCAAAAATCTCTGGGAACCCCCCAAAAATATTCAAGGGAACCCTCCCAAATGCTTGGGTCACCCCCAAAATTCCCAGCCCAAAAATCTCAAAGGGACCCCCAAAAGTCTCAGGGGAGCCCCCTGGCAAAAAAATCCTTCCAGGACACCCCAAAAAACCCCAAGACCTCCCTGAGCGGGTCCCCCAAAGGCTCGAAGCGTCCCCCCAAAAAGCCTCTAAGGGTGCCCCCAAAACCCAAAAATCCCCCCAGGACACCCAATAACACAAGGATCTCCCTTCAAGGGGTCCCCAAAGGCGTCAGGGACCCCCAAACCCCAAGGAGCCCAAAAACCCAAAGGCCTCAATAAAGGGGCGACCCCTCAAAGGCCCCAAGGGCTCCATGGACCCCCCAAACCTTCCAAGAATCCCCAAGACACCCCAAAAAACCAAAGGAACTTCTCTAAGGGATCCCCAGGATGCAGGACCCTTTCAAAAACCCCCAAGAGCCCAAAAACCCTCAACCAAATACGGAACCCCCAAACCCAAGGACTCTGCCAAGGGATCCCCCCAGAGGCCCAAGGGCCCCCCCAGGACCCCCCAAACCCCCTCAGGGCCCCCCCAAACCCCTCAGGCTCCCTTCAGAGGCCTCCCCCAGCCCGTCCCCCGAACTCTCGGGGTTCCCCCCCGAGCTCTCCCCGCCCCCTCCCGGATCCACGCCCCGGGGGCCGGGACAGGCCGAGCCCGCGGGGGCCCGCAGGCCGCAGCGGGGCCGGCGGAGGGACCGCGGCACCGACCGAGCGTTTTCCCGGAGGCTCCCGGCGGGTCCCGGAACGGTGCCGGGGGTGTGCGGCCGGCTCAGTGGCGGCCGCCGCGGGCCCCCCCGGGCCCTCCAGCGCCGGCCGGGGACCGGCCCGCGCCGCCATTCCTTTAAACGCGCGCCCCCGCCCGCCTCGCTCGGCGCAACCGGCCGGACGGCTTTTGCCGGCACCGCGGGCGCGCTTTACGCGCAGCGGGCCGCTGCGCGAACAGCGACGGAGCGGCCCCCCCCCCGACCCGCGGCAGGTTGCCCATGGGAACGGCGCCCCCCCACACACAGCCGTTATTGGGGGGGCGCTGTGGGGGTCCGCCGTGGGGGTTATAGGGCAAATACAGGGGTCACCCGTGGGTTATAGGGGCCAATTCAGGTCACCAGTGGGTTATTAGGGGCACCAGTGGAGGCTTATAGGGGCACTATGGTAGTCACGAGTGGGTATATAGGTGGCACCAGATGGGTTATAGGCACTATAGGGTCCCAATGGTTATGGGGTTCATTATAGAGGTCACCAATGGTTATGGGGCACTGCAGGGTTCACAGTGGGTTATAGGCGGCACTAATTAGGGGCACAGTGGGTTTATAGGGGCACTAGTAGGGTCACCAGTGGGTTTGGGTCATTATAGGGTCAACCAATGGGTCATATAAGCGGTCACCAGTGGGTTATAGGGGCACAATGGGTTATAGCGGTCACTGTTAGGGTCACCAGTGGGGTCCTATGGGTGGTCATTATAGGGTCACAATGGGCGTTATAGGGGCACATATAGGGCCACCCCAAGTGTTATTGTAGGTCACGGCATGTTTAGGGTCACTGTAGGGTCACCATTAGGGTTATAGGGGCACTATGGGTCACCTAGTGGGGTTAGAGGGGCACTATAGTGTCCCCCAACATTTTGTAGGGTTCACCCAATGTTACTGTAGGGGTTGTCTGTGTTTAGGGTCACTGCAGGGCCCCAGCGGGGTTGACGGGGTCACTGTGGTCACACCCCTGTTGGTTGTTGTAGGGTTCACTCTCTTAGGGTCACTGCCAGGGTCCCACCAATAGTCTTTGTAAGCGTCCCCAGTGGGTTATAGGGTCAGCCCCTGTTTAGGGTCAGCTGCTGTCCCCCCAGTTACCTGTGCGTGTAGGGTTCACCCCGTGTCCCCGGTGTTGTTGCTAGGTCACCCCTGCTTAGGGTTCCCTTGGACCTTCCCCCTCAGTGGCCCCTATAGGGTCATCCCCCCCTGTAGGTCCCCCAGTCTGGTCCCATTAGTGTCCAAATGTCCCCCAATGTCCCCCAGTGTCCCCCAGTGTCCCTATAGGGTCCCCATGTCCCTAGTAGTGATCCCCAGTGTCCCCAATGTCCCCATAGTGGTCCCAATGGTCCCCAGGTGTCCTATAGCGGCCACCCCAATCCCATGTGTGTCCCTAATGTCCCCCCAGTGTCCCCAATGTCCCCATGGTCCCCAATGTCCCAGTGTCCCCAATGTCCCCTATAGGGTCCCCAATGTCCCGTGGTGGGTTATAGGGTCCCCAATGTCCCGTGATCCCCCAGTGTCCATAGAGTCCCCCAATCCGTCCCCAGTGTCCCAATGTCCTATAGGGTCCCAATGTCCCCATAGTGTCCCAAAATGTCCACCAGTGTCCCCAGTGTCCCCCCAGTGTCCCCATGTCGCCCCAGTGTCCCCAATGATCCCCCAATGTCCCCAGTTGTTCCCCCAGGTCCAAGTCCCCGGATGTCCCCAATGTCCCCAGTGTCCCGATTCAGGCGCAGCCGTTCCCGTCACCACGTTCTTTATTGGGGTCCACCGGGGGGTGAGGGGGGCCGACCACTCCCCACACTGGCGGGGTCCCTGCGCCCCCCACCCCCAAAAACCCCAAATTGGGGTGGGGGGAGATGCCAACGTCCCACTGCCTGGGCCTCACTCTTCACCCCCTTTAATAGGGCCGGGGCTGCACCCACAATCCAGGGGGGCAACCCAAATCGTGGGGGGCACCAAACGGGCCCGCAAATCCGGGGGGCCGCCCGTGGGCACCCCAATCCGTGAGGCGCACCCCAAATCCGTGGGGGCACCCCAAATCCGTTGCGGGGCACTCCAAATGTGCCCTACATGAGGCCGGCAACTGTTCCCGGTCAGGCTCCAGTCCTGGGGCTGTGGGGCGGAACACGGGGTCACCCCAAATCTTGTGGGGGCACCCAAACCCCAGAGGAGGCACCCAATGCATGGGGTCACCCCAAATCTTGGGGGCACCCAAAGGCTCTGGAGTCACTTGAAAGTATGTGGTGGTACCCCCAAATCTTTGGGGTCATCCCAAAGCGTATGGGTCAACCCAAAAATTATAAGGTCACCCTAAATCTGTGGGGTCACCCCAAAGCTGGAGGGGCCACCCAGTTCTGGTTGGGGTCACCCCAAATGGATGGCGGTCCCCCAAATCTTTTGGGTGTCATCCCAATTCTGTGGGATACCTCAAATCGTACAGGATCACCCCAACTTTATGAGGTCCACCCTAATCTTTGTGGTCCCCCGAATTCTATGGGGTCACTGAAATGTATTGGGTGACCTCAAATCTTATAGGATCTCAGCCCGATTCCAATTGAGGTACCCCAATCCTTTTGGGGTCCCCCAATTCTTTGGGTCCCCCCAATTTTTTAGGACCATCCCAATTCTTGGGGCCACCCCAAAACCCGTGTGGGTGACCCCAAAGCCTTCAGGAGTGTCCCCAAAAACACTCACCGATGTCCCCTGCCAGCTCCTTGCGGGGTGGCCAGGTCCTGCAGCTGTGAGGGGACACAGACGGGGGACACGGGAATGGCGGGGAGAGGGACGGGGGGGACACAGGACACCGAGGGGGACATGGGGACACACGGGGACAGGACGACACAGGGGGTGACAGAGGGACATGAAGAGGCTCAGAAAAACATGGAAAGCGGACAGAAGGATGGGGAGCAGAGGGACCGGCGCGGGGGGGACAAGGAATCATGGAGGTGACACAGAGGGGACCAGACCAGAGGTGACAGGAGGTGGACAGAGGGGACCCAGGGACATGAAGGTGACACGGAGGTGACATGGAGGGGACCAGGGGTGACACAGAGGGACGCAGGGTTCCCCGGGGGTGATACGGACCTAGGTGGACACGGAGTGACCAGTGTCCGGGGGGATCAGGGAACGGGGGTACACGGGGTGACCCAGGTGGCAGCTCCCGGGGCCGCACCTGCTGCATTTCGTCAGCAGGGTCTCGAGCGCTCCCGGCGCTGCCCCTCGGGCTCCTCGGGGCCGCTCCCGCTCCAAGCTCCGCGCAGCATCCGCAGCATCAGCGCCTGCTGCTGCAGACGCGCCCGCTGCTCCGCGGACAGGACCCCTCGTTGCTGCCGCCAGCCCACTCGGGTACATCCCTCTCTCTGTGGTGTGTTGTCCCCGCAGGGATTCCCGTGGGAGGCGGCGATGTCGGACAAGGGCAGCAGCATGGACGGCAGGACGGACATTGTCAACGGTGAGGGGACAGCTGGGGACAGCTGGGGTGGCAGTGGAGGTGACAGTGACAGTGACAGCCATGGGACAGCAGGGGTGGCAGTGGAGGTGACAGTGACAGTGATGGGGATGGGGTAGCAGCGATGGTGACAAGGTAACGGTGACAGCGAGGGTGGCAGGGTGACATCGATGGTGACAAAGTGACTGTGGTGGTGACAGGATGGTGCCAGGGTGTCAGCCCAGGTGCCAGCCACGGTGCCACCACACTGTCCCCATGTCCCCCTGTCCCCAGGCAGCCTGTSCAGCAGCCCTGAGGACATGTCAGCCGAGGAGGGCCGGTGTCACTGCGATGTCCCCATGTCCCCATGGCAATGTGACACTGGTGTCATTGCGATGTTCCCTGTTCCCAGGCAGTATGGTGACAGTGGTGACACTGATGACAGTGTCCCCATGTTCCCTGTCCCCAGGCAGCCTGTCCAGCAGCCCTGAGGATATGTCAGCTGAGGAGGGCCAGTGTCACTGCAATGTCCCCATGGTGACACCGTGCGGTCTCCAGTTCCCAGGCAGTATGGTGACACTGGTGGCACTGTCCCCATGTCCCTGTCCCCATGGTGACACCCTGCTGTCCCCCTGTCCCCAGGCAGCCTGTCCAGCAGCCCCAAGGACATGTCAGCCGAGGAGGGCCGGTGTCACTGTGATGTCCCCATGGTGACACCGTGCGGTCTCCAGTTCCCAGGCAGTACGGTGACACTGGTGGCACTCTGCTGTCCCCGTGGTGACACCCTGCTGTCCCCCTGTCCCCAGGCAGCCTGTCCAGCAGCCCCGAGGACATGTCAGCCGAGGAGGGCCGCGAGACGTCCTCGGGGATCGAGGTGGAGGCGTCCGACCTGAGCCTGAGCCTGACGGGCGACGACGCCGGGGCCGCGCGGGGCCGCGCCAGCGACAGCGACAGCTCCGGGGACAAGGACAGCGACAGCATGGACGACACCGGCCACTACTCCATCCCCGAGGAGCCCCGGCACGACGAGGACGAGGACGAGGAGGAGGAGGAGGAGGAAGAGCCGCGCGCCCGGCGCAGGGCGCCCCGCAAGCGGCCGCCCCACGAGCGCGACTCGTCCGACGAGGAGCAGGCGCTGGAGGACTGGGTGGCTGCTGCTTCTGGCACTTAACACGGGGGCTCAGGGGGGGGAAAGAGGCTTTAAAAAAGGTTCTAAAAGAGGTTCTAAAAGGGGTTTTAAATGAGGTTTTAAGTGAGGTTTAAAGTGAGGTTTAAAGTGAGGTTTAAAGTGAGGTTTTAGAGGATTTTATTCCATAGTGAGACACAGGAGATGTAAAACTGGGTGGATGCTGCTTCTGACACTTACACAGGGGCTCGGGGGGGGGGAAAGAGGCTTTAAAAGAGGTTCTAAAAGGGGTTTTAAATGAGGTTTTAAGTGAGGTTTTAAATGAGGTTTTAAGTAAGGTTTAAAGTGAGGTTTTAGAGGATTTTATTCCATAGTGAGACACAGGAGATGTAAAACTGGGTGGATGCTGCTTCTGGCACTTACACAGGGGCTTGGGAGGGGGAAAAGAGGCTTTAAAAGAGGTTCTAAAAGGGGTTTTAAATGAGGTTTTAAATGAGGTTTTAAGTGAGGTTTAAAGTGAGGTTTAAAGTGAGGTTTTAGAGGATTTTATTCCATAGTGAGATGCAGGAGATGTAAAACTGANAGGTTTAAAGTGAGGTTTTAGAGGATTTTATTCCATAGTGAGATGCAGGAGATGTAAAACTGAGTGGCTGCTGCTTCTGGCACTTACACGGGGGCTCGGGGGGGGGAAAAGAGGTAAAAGAGGTTTTAAAAGGGGTTTTAAAAGAGGTTTAAAATGAGGTTTTAACTGCTGTTTTAAATGAGGTTTTAAGTGAGATTTTAGACGATTTTATTCCATAGTGAGACACAGGAGATGTAAAACTGGGTGGCTGCTGCTTCTGGCACTTACACGGGGGCTTGGGGGGAAAAGAGGCTTTAAAAAGAGGTTCTAAAAGAGGTTTTAAATGAGGTTTTAAGTGAGGTTTAAGTGAGGTTTTAGAGGATTTTATTCCTTAGTGAGATGCAGGAGATGTAAAACTGAGTGGCTGCTGCTTCTGGCACTTACACAGGGGCTCAGGGGGAAAGAGGCTTTAAAAAAGGTTCTAAAAGAGGTTCTAAAAGGGGTTCTAAAATGAGGTTTTAAGTGAGGGTTTAAGTGAGGCTTTAGAGGATTTTATTCCTTAGTGAGACACAGGAGATGTAAAACTGGGTGGCTGCTGCTTCTGGCACTTACACGGGGGCTCAGGGGGAAAGAGGCTTCAAAAGAGGTTCTAAAAGAGGTTCTAAAAGATGTTTTAAATGAGGTTGTAAATGAGGTTTTAAGTGAGGTTTAGAATTAGGTTTTAGAGGATTTTATTCCATAGTGAGACACAGGAGATGTAAAACTGGGTGGCTGCTGCTTCTGTCACATACCCAGGGGCTCAAGGGGGACAGAGGGGGTAAAAGAGGTTTTAAAGAGGTTCTAAAAGAGACCCTAAAAGAGGTTTTAAATGAGGTTTTAAAATATTTTATTCTATTATCAGTAGCAACGAATAGTGAGACACTGGAGATGTAAGACCGGGTGGCTGCTGCTTCTGTCACATTTACAGAGSAGAGGCTGAGGGGTTTAAAGAAGTTCTAAAAGAGGTGTTAAATGAGGTTTTAAAAGAGGTTTTAAAAGATATTTTAAATGAGGTTTTAAAAGATGTTTTAAGATTTTATTCTATTATCAGTACCGAGGAATAGTGAGACACAAGAGATGCTGGTTCTGTCACATTTACAGAGCAGAGGCTGAGGGGTTTAAAGAGCTTTAAATGAGGTTTTAAATGAGGTTTTGAAAGAGGTTTTAAGTGAGGTTTTAAAGGATTTTATTCCATTCTCAGTCTAGATGAATAGTGAGACTCAGGAGATGTAAAACCAAGTGGCTGTTGGTTTTCTCTGTAAAAACTGAGAAAGTTTTCYCATTTGGTTGTTGAAGGTGACCCTACAAGAACAAGGGACCCAAAGTGACTCTACAATAACARAGAGATGACCCTAAACACGGGTGACCCTACAGTAACTTTGGTTTTCTCTGTAAACTGAGGAAGTTTTCACACTTGATTGTGGAAGGTCACCCTACAATAACATTGGGATCACCCTACAGTGACCCTAAACATGGGCGACCCTACAATAACTTTGTTTTTCTCTAAAAACTATGAAAGTTTTCCCACTTTATTGTGGAAGTAACAGGCAAAACTGCCCAGTTACCAGCAGCTAACCKCTTTAACAGATGAATTAACCCACACCTGGTAAAGCTGAGCCCTGTGTCCCCCCCAGGTGGCCTCGGAGACATGGGCGCTGCRGTGGCCGCCATCTTGGGTGACCCTACAATAACTTTGGTTTTCTCTGTAAAAACAGAAAATTCTCTCACTTTATTATGGAAGAACCAGATAAAACTGCCCAGTTACCCTTTCCCTCAAGCCGCTGACCAGATAATTTACCCACACATTGTACAGCTGAGCCCTGTGTCCCCCCCAGGTGGCCTTGGAGACGTGGGTGCTGCTGTGGCCGCCATCTTGGGTGACCTTGCAATAACTTTGGTTTCCTCTAAAAACTGAGAATTTTTTCCCACTTTATTATGGAAGAAACAGATAAAACTGCCTAATCACCAACAGCTAACCCCTTTAACAAATGAATTGATTAATTAATGCACACCTGTGTCCCCCCCAGCTGGCCTTGGAGACGTGGGTGCTGCCGCGGCTGCCATCTTGGGTGACCCTAAAATAACTTTGGTTTTCTCTAAAAACTGAGGAGGTTTTTACACTTTGTTATGGAAGGTGATCCTGTGTAATCAATGAATAGATGAATTAATGCACACCTGTGTCCCCAGGTGGCCTCGGAGACGTGGGCGCTGCCGCGGCCGCGCTGGCGGGCGATTCTGGGTGACCCTAAAATAACTTTGGTTTTCTCTAAAAACTGAGGAGGTTTTTACACTTTATTATGGAAGAACCAGATAAAACTGCCTAATCACCAACAGCTAACCCCTTTAACAGATGAATAGATTAATTAATGCACACCCGTGTCCCCAGGTGGCCTCGGAGACGTGGGCGCTGCCGCGGCCGCGCTGGCGGGCGATCCCGGCGCTGCGGCAGCGCCAGCTGGGCGGCTGCTCGCGCTTCGTGGCGCAGGCCTGCGGCGCCCGGCTCTTCGTGCAGAAATTCCGGCTGCAGCACGGCCTGGAGGGGCACACCGGCTGTGTGAACACGCTGCACTTCAACCAGAGGGGCACCCGCCTGGCCAGCGGCAGCGACGACCTCAAGGTGCTGGTGTGGGACTGGCTGAGGCGCCGGCCCGTGCTGCAGTTCGACAGCGGGCACAAGAGCAACGTCTTCCAGGTGGGCATGGCGGGGTTTTGGGGTGGGCATGGGCTGGGGTGGGGTTTTGGGGTGCAATCACAAAGGGGATTTGTTCTTTGGATGGGCTTCCTGAAGTTCATGGGTGTGTTGTAAAATTTGTCGGGTTGAGGGGACTTGTTTGGGGTGGGAGAGGGTCCCAGGAAAATGTCACCTGGGCAAGGGGATGCTTGGGTAGGGATCTGGGAATAGGTCCCCAAATCCCACAGATTGACCCCCAGATCCTGCAGATTGATGCCCCAAATCCCACAGATGTGCCATAAAATTCATCATCCTACAGGATCCCTGTTTGGGGTGGGAGAGGGTCCCAGGAACACAGGAACAGCTCAACTGGGAAAGGGAGTGCTTGGGAAAGGATCTAGGAACAGGTCCCCAAATCCCACAGACTGACACCCCAATCCTAGGAGATTTTGGGAGGATCCCTGGGAGGATGTGGGATAATTCCTGAGAGAATTTGGGATGATCCCTGGGAGATTTTAGGATGATTCCCAGGAGAGAGTTTGGGATGATTCCCAAGAGAACTGGGACAATTCCCAGAACAATTCCACCAATTCGTCCCATCCCTTCCCCCTCCCACCTCCTCTGCGATTCCCCCTTTCCTTCCCCTCTCCCCCCACCATTCTCCTGTCCCTTTTRCCCAATTTTTCCCACTTTTTTCCTGTTTTCCAGGCCAAGTTCCTGCCCAACAGCGGTGACTCCACGCTGGCCATGTGTGCCCGGGACGGGCAGGTGCGCGTGGCCGAGCTCTCGGCCACCCAGTGCTGCCGCAGCACCAAGCGCGTGGCCCAGCACAAGGGGGCTTCCCACAAGGTGAGGGGGGCTTGGGATTGCCAAATCCCAGGATTTGGGGTGCTTGGGAATGGGGGAATGAGCTGGAAATGGGGTGGGAGCAGGGGATGTCACCACAGAGGTGACAGAGCTGTCACAGCACCYAGCCCWGCACAAGAGGMCTTCCCACAAGGTGAGGGGGGGTTTGGGATGGGCAYATCCTGGGATTTGGGYTGCTTGGGGTGCCTGGGATTTGGGAATGGCAAATCCTGGGATTTGGGGTGCTTGGGAATGGAGGAATGGGCTGGGAATGGTGTGGGGATGTCACCACTCAGGTGCTGCTGTCACAGCACTGAGCGCGTGGCCCAGCACAAGGGGGCTCCCCACAAGGTGAGTGGGATCCCAGGAATGCCAAATCTCGGGGTTTGGGAATGGGGGAATGCAGTGGGAATGGGGTGGGAGCAATGGTGGGAGCAGGGGATGTCACCACAGAGATGACAGAGCTGTCACAGCACCAAGCCCTGCACAAGAGGGCTTCCCACAAGGTGAACTGGGATTTGGGAATGCCAAATCCTGAGAATGCCGAATCCTGGGAATGCCAAATTCCTGGGATTTGGGGTGCTTGTGAATGGGGGAACCCAGTGGGAGTGGTGAGGGGATCACCTGTGACATCACCACACAGGTGAGGGGGGTGGGTTTAGCCACTCAGCTCCATTAAAATCCAAGATTTTGGGGATTTTTCCACTTTTTGGGTGCAATTCAGACCCTTGGCTGTGCTGTTGTCCCCATGATGTCACCTGCATGACATCACTGCAGTTCAGAGCAGGAATTTCCAAACCTGGGGTTTTTCCAGGTGGATTTTCCTCATTTTTGGGATTTTTGGGACTTATTCTCACTGTTTTTTCCCTGTTTTTTCCCCCAATCCCAGCTGGCACTGGAGCCGGACTCGCCCTGCACGTTCCTGTCTGCGGGGGAGGACGCCGTGGTCTTCACCATCGACCTGCGGCAGGACCGGCCCGCCTCGTGAGTGAGGGGAAAATTGGGAATTCTGAGGGGAAAATTGGGAATTCTGAGGGGAAAATTGGGAATACTGAGGGGAAAATTGGGAATTCTGAGTGAGAAATGGGAATTCTGGGGGAAAAAAGGGGATTTGGGGTGGGAAATGGGGATTCCATCGACCTGCGGCAGGACCGGCCCGCCTCGTGAGTATGGGGAAAATGGGAATTCTGAGGGGAAAAGTGGGAATTCTGAGGGTAAAAGTGGGAATTCTGAGGGGAAAAGTGGGAATACTGAGTGGGAAATGGGAATTCTGTGGGAAAAAAAGGGGATTTGGGGTGGGAAATGGGGATTCCATGGACCTGTGGCAGGACCGGCCTGCCTTGTGAGTGACTGGAATAACATGAATTCTAAGGGGAAAAGTGGGAATTCTGAGGGGAAAATTGGGAATTCTGAGGGGAAAAGTGGGAATTCTGAGGGGAAAAGTGAGAATTCTGGGCAGGAGATGGGAATCTTGTGGGAATAAAAAGGGTATTTGGGGTGGGAAATGGGGATTCCATCGACCTGCGGCAGGACCGGCCCGCCTTGTGAGTGACCAGAAAAACAGGAATTCTGAGGGGAAAAGTGGGAATTCTGAGGGTAAAAGTGGGAGTTCTGAGTGGGAAATGGGAATTCTGGGGGGGAAAAAGGGGATTTGGGGTGGGAGATGGGGATTCCATCAACCTGCAGCAGGACTGGCCCGCCTCATGAGTGAGGGGAAAAGTGGGAATTCTGAGGGGAAAATTGGGAATTCTGAGGGGAAAATTCACAGATGGGATTTGGAGAAAATGGAATTTTTTTTGGAAAATGGAGTTTTTTGGGGGGAAAATTTTTAACCAGAGTAATTTTGTGAGAAAACATTTTTTGGGGAGAAGCAGGTTGGTTTTTTGGGAAAAATCACTGGGTTTTTTTTGTGGGAAAACAAGGATTTTTGGTGGGAAAAGCTGGCATTTTTTTAGGGAAAAGCAGTTTTTCTGTCTCCCTGTGTTTTTCCAAGCCTCTGGGCTGTCATTCTGGAGGCTGATCCAGCCCAAATCCCGGGGTTTCATAACCAGGACGAGCCCTTTAATCCCTGATCCCTCCGGAATCCGCGGCTGGAGCTGATCCCAACCCCCTCCCTGGGCTGGATCCCTCTGGAATTCTCACCCTGGAAGAGCCAACCCCAAATTTTCCTTCCTGGAATGGCCCAAATTCCCTCAAATCCCAGCTGTTTTCAGGGATTTTTTGAAAAATTGAYTTTTTTMYGGGGYAAAAAWYGGGYWTTMMGGGGGAAAAWWYGGYWRMTMGGGGYAATAATGGGGATTTTAMTGGSGGGAATGGTAGACAGGAWAATGAGGATTCTGTCAGAAAAATGGGAATTTTTTTTTTGAAAAATGGGAATTTGGTAGGGGAAACAGATGGGATTTGGGAAATAACAGGTGGAGTTTGGGGAAAAATCAGGGTTTTTTTTGGGAAATCACATTTCCCTTGGGAATTCCCAGCCCTCTCCCTGTCCTTTGGGCTGGATTCCTTTGGAATTTCACTCTGGTGGAGCCAACCTTGAATATTTCTCTACTGGAATGCCCCAAATTCCCACAAATCCCGGCTGTTTTTAGGGGAAAAACTCCCCCAAATCCCATTTTCCCTTTGGGAATTCTCTCAGTGTGGATTTTTCTTTGGGAAATTCCCAACCTCAGGATCATTCCCCACCCTCATTGCCCAAATCCTGCTGATTTTTGGGGATTTTCTCCACTGGGAATTCCCACTACTGGTTTGAGCTGGGATTTGGGCTGGGATTTGGGCTGGGATTTGGGGGGATTGGGGCTGGGATTGGGGCTGGGATTTTGGCTGATCCTGAGGATTTTTCCCAGGAAATTGGTGGTGACGAAGGAGAAGGAGAAGAAGGTCGGGCTCTACACCATCTTTGTCAACCCTGCCAACACCTCCCAGTTTGCTGTGGGCGGCCGTGACCAGTTCGTGAGGTGGGGCCAAACTGGGAGCACTGGGAGAGCCAAAATCTAGCAATTCCCATCCCAAATCCAGCAATTCCCATCCTAAATCCAGGATTTCCCATCCCAAATCCAGGACTTCCCAAATCCATCCCTGCCCCTTTCTGAATCCACCTCAGTCCCTTCCCACATCAGGGGCCAGACCAGTTTGGGAGGTGAGGCCAAACTGGGAGCACTGGGAGAGCTCAAATCCAGGGATTTCCCATCCCAAATCCAGGGATTCCCAAATCTGCCTCTTTCCCTTCCCAAATCCCCAGTTTTCCCTTCCCAAATCTGGGACTGGGACCAGTACAGAATTCTAGGGAATTTAAGGATGGAATTTTGGCTGTGGGAACTTCATTCCTGCCCCAAATCCCCAGGGAATTTTAGGATGGAATTTTGGCTGTGGGAACTTCATTTCTGTCCCAAGTCTGGGCCTATCCTGGCACAAAAATCCCAGGGAATTTTAGGATGGAATTTTGGGCCCTGGGATCAAATTTTGGGGATAAAAAAGCTTCCCTGGAGTGAATCCAACCTTTTTTTTTTCCCTGATTCCCGCAGGATTTATGATCAGAGGAAAATTGATGAGAACGAGAACAACGGAGTCCTGAAGAAGTTCTGCCCTCACCACCTGGTACTGGGGATACTGGGAGCACTGGGAGGGGACTGGGAGAACTGGGAGGGGACTGGGAGCACTGGGATCACCCCAGAGCAATCCCATGGGAAGAGGCCGCTCCTTTTCCTGGAAAACCCTTCAGGAAAAGGCAGAAACAACTCCCAGAATTTTTTTTATTTTTGTTGTTTTTTTGCCCCTCAATCCCAATTTTCTGCCTCCCTAAATCCTCATCTGG
>NDFG01000341.1:44222-58536 GCA_002167245.1 Sporophila hypoxantha | reverse complement strand
CCCTCGTGCCCCCTCAGTGCCACCCCCAGTGTCCCTCCCAGTGCTCCCAGTCCCTCCCAGTCCCTCCCAGTCCCTCCCAGTCCCTCCCAGTCCCTCCCAGTCCCTCCCAGTATAACCCAGTATAACCCAGTAACCCCTCCCAGTCCCTCCCAGTCCCTCCCAGTCCCTCCCAGTCCCTCCCAGTCACTCCCAGTCCCTCCCGGTGCTCCCAGTCCCTCCCAGTCACTCCCAGTGCTCCCAGTCCCTTCCAGCACTGCCAGCTCCTCCCGGTGTCCCCAGGGCGCCACCGGAGCAGCGCCGGCACCGGGAACACCTCAGGGTCCCCTCGTGTCCCCTCAGTGCCACCCTCGCTGTCCCCTCCAGTCCCTCCCAGTGCTCCCAGTGCTCCCAGTGCTCCCAGTGCTCCCAGTGCCCCCAGTCCCTCCCAGTGCACCCAGTGCCCACCTCGAGCGCCGCCAGCTCCCCGGGCCGGTGCCCGGTGCCCCCGGGGCTCCGCAGCAGCTCCGGGAGGGTCCCGGGGGGCACCGGGCGGACCCGGCTGAGCCCGTCCGGGACCGGCAGCGACAGAGCGGGACCGGGACTGACACCGGGACTGACACCGGGACTGACACCGGGACAGCCGGGACAGACACCGGGACTGACACCGGGACTGACACTGGGACTGACACCGGGACAAGCGGGACAGACACCGGGACAGACACCGGGACAAGCGGGACAGACACCGGGACAGACACCGGGACCCCCCGGGACCCCCGGGGCCAGGGCCAGCAGCGCTAGGAACCACAGAGGGGACATGGGGACAGGGACAGAAGGACAGGGGGACAAGGGGAGAAAGAGACGGGGGGACACGGGGGACACGGGGACACAGAGACAGAGACAGAGGAGAGAGGGACAGAGGGACACGGGGATGGACACACGGACAGAGGGACGCGGGGACAAGAATGGGCACTGGGACGGGACACGGGGACACGGGGACGGACACACAGAGTGAAGGACAGAGGGACAAGGCGGGGAGGGACACAGCCAGGGGACAGACACACAGACCCCGGGGACACACAGGCCTTGGGGACAGACGGACAGACCCCGGGGACAGACGGACACCCGTCCCTGGCCCGGACGCAGCCCTGGGCACAAGGACCCCGGTGACCCCCGCGGGGACACGGCGACAGCGCCAGCCCCTTCCGGCGGCGGGGACAGACGGACGCGGCGGGGACAGACGGACGCGGCGGGGACAGACGGACGCGGTGTCACCTCCCCGGGCCACAGCGGGACGGTGGCACTGCCGCCACCCCGGCTCGGGGGGGTGATAGAGGCTCAGCTCGACCCCCCTTGTCCCTCCTGTCCGTCTGTCCCCTCCTCCGGACTCTCCTGCATGACACTGATTCCCCCCATCTCCCACCATTCCCCAATTCCCCAAGTCTCCACCAAGTGTCCCAAAGTGTCCCCTCTGTGCAGCGTCGTCCACCTGAAGTTGTCCCCCAGTTGTCCCCGTGCACCTGCTCTCTGTGCCCGCATCCCCCTTCCCCTTCCTCGCCCTCCCTCGTTTATTCTTGCAGGGAAGGGGAAAGAGGATCCGGGGCGGCGAGGGGTAAAAATTGGGGGACCGCGCCCTGTGGGAACACCGGGGGGAAATTTTGGTGCGTGGTGAGTTGCCGCGCAAATATTTCGGCGCGCGATAGTAATTTGCGGGCCCGAGAGATCCTGGGGAGAATGGGGAAAATAGGGAGCTTTGGGGGAATGTTATCTGTGGATAAGATCTGGGCGCATTCTCCCTCCGAGCGGGTTTGCGGAAATTTTCTGTAGTGGACTTGCGCGAGTAAATCTGGTGGGGATTGTGGAAATTTCTGTGCGACAAGTGATTTTGTCGCCGAAATTCTGGGAGATTATGGAGCGGGAAGCATTATGTGTGATAGTAAGAGTCGGCGGCATAATATTGGGGGGGAAATTCCCCGGGGGGAATTTGGGGAATTGTGGTGGCACAGTTTGGCCGATTTGGAGGAATTTTGGGGAGATTGTGGGACGGAGAGTTGGGAGGAAGTTTGGAGGAGAAAATAGTAGGCGGGAAGTTGTGGGAAATTGAGGTGGATTTTGGAAAATTCTTGTTATGAATTTGGGGTGATATTTGGGGGAAATTTAGTGGGATATCTAGATGGACTTTAGGGGAAAATTTGGCGGGGAATTTGGGATGGGAATTGCCGCGAAATTGGGTGAAATTTGGGGGGGCTCAGTTCGTCAGTGGACATTTAGACAAGGGTTTGAGGGTCTGGGGTCCCCCCTCCCCTCCCAGTCCATCCAGTCCCATCCCAGTACACGGGGGCGCTATAAGCTGGTTAAGTTTTCGTCTTGCTCTGGCGGGGGGGGGGTCCGGTGCCCCCCCCAGTTCAGGGGCGTCCCGACCCCCCCGGGTTATGCTGGGGTGGGGGACGGGGCTCCGGGGCACACTAGCCCGGTGGCGCGGGGATCAGTAATATGTTTCTTTCTCCACCCAGCCTGCAAACAATAGGGAGGGCGGGAGCGTGCAAGGGGGACCCAAATTCCCAAACCCCTCGAAACCCAAATTCTCCCAAACCCAACCCCACATCAACCAAATCCTCAACATCTCCCAAAATCCGCCATTATTCCCATAACCCTCCTTCCAAATCCCAACCCCCAACACGTTGCCCGAAATCCCTCCAAATTCCCCAATCACACGCTGTCGGCCACACACGCTTTCCACCCAAACCGACCAAACGTCCCGAGAACCCCCCCGCCAAATCTCCAAATTCCCAAATCCCCCCATTCCCCCAAATCCTCAAAGTCCACGCAATCCGCCACAATCTCCTCCGAACACTGCCCCCACAGAATCCCGAAAACGCTCAAGTCCCACGGAAATCCCCAAAATCCCAATCCAAAACCCGCAAAATCTCCCAAATCCCAAATCCCACCAAACCCCCAAATCCCCCAGAATCCCCGAACCCCAAACCCCCAAATCCCAAACCCCCAAATCCCCAATCCCCGAACCCTCCAACCCCCAGATCCCAAATCCAAAAACCCAAATCCCATCCACACTCAAACGTCACACAAATACTCTCCAAAACCCCAGGCCCCTTAAAGTCCGCGCGCAAACTCCCATAATCCCAAACCGCGCGCATTTTCCCTAGAGAGTGTCGACCTCGCGGAAAACCCCAACAGCTGGGGCCATTCTAAACCGCGCATTCAAATGCCAAACCCTTTCATCTCTCAAGAGGGCATCTCTGCAAAATCCCAAATCCCCAACCCAAATCCCAACATTTCCCGCAAACTCCCTCCAGTCCCCAACAATCCCCAAATCCCACAGCAATCCCGGAAATCCCCAAAGCCCCCAAGCTGTCCCTCAAATATCCCGCCTTCCAACGCAGCGCCAGAAAACTCAACACAACATCCACGCCATTTCCCAATCCCGCTAGAAATCGCAAGATACCCAACAAAGCCCCAAATATCCCAATCAACGGCGGTTACACCAATCGCGACTAAGAAGTACCGCGCAGAGACTCTCGCTGTTCCTCAGCAGAATTGCCCCAAATCCCAACACCCCAAAACCCAACCCCCAAACCCCAATCCCCAATTCCCAAATTCCCCAATTCGCCCAAACCCCCATCCCCAATGCCCCGCAAACCCCAAATCCCAATTCCCCAAACCCAAACGCCAATCCCCAAATCCCCCAACACCCCAAAATGCCCCAAACCACCACGAAACTCCCTCTATATACGGCGAGATATGATGCCGAGCTTTTCTGAAATTCACGCAAGATCCGCAGACACTCCTAAACTCCAAACTTACAAAACTCTCTCACACCATACCCTTAGACTTATTTTCTAAGTTCTTCACCAAAGATGCACTTTCCCGCTCGCTTCCGCCATTGTTATTCCCTTTTTTTTCCTCAGAGCCCATCTTTTAACATTCTGCCGGCTGTTGTGTTTTTCATCCCTCCCCCCCGGCCCTTTCCCTCCCTGGGCCCCCAGAATTTATTTATGGTGGGATTACACCCGCCCTAATATTTTTGTCTCCGCCCATTTGTGTTCTCAAACCTCCGGGGGGGTAGCGCCTCTTCAGGATCAGTTTCCTGAGACGCTCGTCGTCACTAAGATCAGAGGGGAATAGGAAGGCGCAGGAACCACCAAGGTCACCCTGGTGGCACAAAACCCAAAAATTGGACCCTCTTCAACATTTTGGGCGGATCCCAAATCCCGGGGGGTGATGACTCCATTATTTGCCTTCTCCTTTATCCCATGGATTTGGATTTCTTAGGAAATCACGCTAAGTTTTTGATATAGTCCCTAGCCAAAGTTTCATTAAATCTACGAATTTAGCGGCGGCAGATTTCCACCTCTCACCCAAGTCCCTCTTCATCTTATGCGAACTCCCGGCTTTTCTGTGGGGTTCGTTGGGGAGATTTTTTTGGGGAAACCCTTTAGGCGCGCGGAGGGATATAGAGTTCGGGGCATTGAATTCCTGTTTCGGTGGGAGGGTGAGGCCGGTTTTGGGATTTTGTTGGAGAGTTTGGATCGGGAAATTGCGCGCGATTTTGCGGAGATTTGGGAATTCTCTTTAGTTCCAGCGCTGGCTGAGCGATGTTTGCACACGCCATGTTGTCGAGAGGGAATGTTCAGTTTGGTGGAGGAGCGGTGATGTGGCGGGTGTTTTGGCGCGAGAAGAGGAGATGAGGACCTTTGCTTACATGGAGTAGTGGTCGGCGATTTTTTGGGGGTGTTGGAGCGGGAAGATGGGGGCAGCTCTTTTGGTACATTGTGAAACTTTTGGGTTTGCTGTGCGTCAGGGGAGACATGAGGCTGCTGCACTTTCTTGTGGTTTATTTGGTACATTCTATTATTGGGGGAGACACTTTGAGAGGCAGTTTTGGGATTTCTCTTTAAGACCTGGTTTTGTAGGTGGAAGTTGCGCGGATTCTTTTGGGGAATATCGGGAAATTTTTTGGAGGGGGTGCTTTGGAGCAGTTTTGCGTATCGCGTTTTTGCAGCGGGGTCACTGTTGCAAGATGGGATGCGAGTTTTCCTAGACTTGCGCGCGGATTCTCGCCGGTGTGTTGAGTTCGTTTGGGGACTTTGCTCGGGGAATCTCGGCGGATTCTTGTCAAGTGATTGGGAGTTTTTTCTAGAAGTTTTAGCTGACCCTAGAAATTGCCAAGGTTTTTGCGCGAGAAACTTTGGATATGGGACGGGCACCTTAGAAAGAACATTTGGGGGAATTTTCGCGTGGGAAGTTCTGGGCTTTTTTGGGAGAAGAGTAGTATTAGGCAACAGCGAGGAGTTTGGCCGCGGTCTTTTGGAGAGTGGGCCCATTCTGGCAGCAAGCCATGCCGGAGTATGCGAGCGAGGACTAGGTGTGTGGGCGTGCACATATAGACGGCTATGATTTCAGTACCCACATCACGGGCCTGGTCTGGATATTTAAAGAGTATCTTCCGAGAACGCAGTTTTGGGAAGAGATAATTTTTTGGTGTGTAGAAAAAGTCGCGCGGTGGAAGATTAGGAGGTGGGAAGGTAGGGAGTTTCTCGCGAGGGTACAGATTGGTAATTTTGGGTGAGCTCATGAGCCCTTGGAGCCGGTAATAGGAGTTCCAGAACCAGCACCCTAATTTGCACAAACCTTCTCAACCCAAGAGCGCCCCTCCCCGGGGTCTATTGCGCCAGTTAGGAAACAGAACGCGGAGCCTGGAATCTCCGGCCCCCAGCCGCCAGAGATCGTCCTTCTCAGGAACTAGCCCGCACAAAAGACTACGGCATGGTAATGTCGTATATTTTCCTCTAAAAAAGATATAGGGCGTGGAATTTGGGGGTCTCGCAGATTGAGGTTAAGAGAAAATTTCCTCGGGAGAGGTGTGTTCCTTGGATGGAATTTCGCGCGAAGGGAGGATTGCGGCTTTTGGTAATATTTTCCCATGTAGAGTGGTATAAGTGTTCGCTTCTTGTTTGCGGAGACCTGGCTATCTTCCCGGGGTCTTTGGGCCATGTAGGAATCTGGGCGATTCTTTTTCGGTGAGGTGTGGAAATTTTCTTGTGGGGTGGTTTTCGTGCGTGTGTCGAGAGAACAGCAAAGGTGTTTGGGAGGAATTTTGGGGTGGGTAGGAGGTTTGGTTTTGTGATGAGGGAGTGTTGGGTGGTTTGGGGTGGGGGTGGGTTTTGGGTGCCCCCCAGGTTCGAAGTGCTCCGGGGGGCCGTGGGAAGAGGAGGGAGGTTGAGGGAGGGGGGGAATGGTTTGGCTGTTTGAATAGTAAAGTGCATTATGCCTTCGCGTGCTTTTGGTGAGAGTAGGTTGTTGGGTGTGTGGTTGTTCTCTTTCCATGAACAATACCATAACTTGCAACGTGGGGTGAAGTTGTTATTGTTTGCGATCGACAGAATTTTCTAGTGGGAGTCATGAAGTTTAAAAAAATATTGGGTGGGGAGAGTTTTCTAGAGGTAGGCTATTGCATTTCCAGCACAGTGTTGTATTTTTTGTGGGGAGTGGTCGTGCGTTGTCCTAACTCTTTTGCTACATTCCATGGCCTCTGCAAAGATTAAAGTTTCGGGCAAGCCCCAGTTTTGGGGGGTGAAATATTTGGGGTGATTCCTGCGGTAAGAAAGGAATTTTGAGAATTGTTTTGCGTGCGTGAATTGTATTTGTGAGAGCTCCGTTTTCGCAGTGTCACTTGTTTTTGGAGTACTGTTTTTGGTGGCAATTATTATGTGTTGTCTCATAAAAAAGAGACAGAACCCTAAGAGTGGATAATATACGGACGGGAGGTGAGGATGTGGGGCCTGACCTTCGTAGACGTAATTTATTAATTAAGCCGTGTTTTGCTCATTGATGTGTATTATAGTTGTAAACTGGTTTTTAGGGTAAATGTGTGCTTATTTGAGGTTTTATGTGGTTCATTGAGGGTGTGAACTTTTGGGTTTAATAGTTACTGTTTGGTGTGTTTGGGGGTAATTTGGGGGTGCTGTTTCCACACTCAAAAATGCCCACTGCTGAATTAAAGTACGAGGTTGCAGTGTCATACTTTTATGTAATTCTTGTGAAGTTTTTATTGGTGATGTATATTGTATTTTGGACTAATTTATGTGAGATGATGGTTTATCGTGGGTTTGTGCGGGTTTTTTGAGGCGAAAATCATTATTTATATTTTTATTGGGTGTTCTGGGGCGTTTTTTTGGGTGCTTTGATCTAAACCCTTTCACATAGGCCTCTGCTGAAAAGACAGAGGGAGTCTGAAAAGGGAATTTCAATGATGATTCTAAGTATGGGAAATTATTCCTCTCATGTGTTTTGGTGGGATTATGGGGTGATTTTTGGGGTATTTGGGGTGGGTTGGGGGCTTTTTGGGGTGTTTCTGTTGCATCTGTCAGCCTCTGCTGGAAAGACGGAGTTGAGGTGGATTTTTGGGGGGAGTTTTTGCTAGTGCGATTTATATGCGGGTTGGATTATATATGGTGTGTCTTAGAGATAGGACTATTTTTTAAGTGTGTGTAGTGGTTGTGAGATTGAGATATATTTTATTGGAGACTGTATAATTGAGTGTCATAGGGATACTTTGGGTGCTATACTTGTGGATAATAGTGTAGGTTTGTGGTCTTTTTTATGGGGTGTGCCGCAACGTCATTGCTTACATTCTTGTGAGTATATACTCGGATGTTATTGCGGCGCGTCTTTGTGCCATGAATAGAATTTAATGTATATATCCGCCCCCCTGCATACTAATCTGACGTGTACGACTCTGATAGAAAGAAAATCGCTCCGAGAGGAACAATTCGTCAAGACTCCAAACAAGCCTTGCGGCGAGACTGACAGGAGCTCCAAGTAGCAAGACGTTCACTCTGGAGGGGGAAGCAACTGGGAGAAGAACAAACCTACGCTGGATTTATTTTCCCACACGGGTGACACAACAGAATAAACTGCACACTAAACTGAAGCGAACGAGTTCTGGGTACTCCAACCCTGTCCAAGGGGACAGTACCACCATCCGCGGGGCAAAGGGAGAGCCGCCAGAAAAAAAGTGACCAGCAGCAAAAGTCTCGATGAGATTTTCTGTTTCTTTTCTGCCCCTCCGCGCCATTCTTGTTTGGGCAGCCAGGAGATTAAAAATCTTCATTTTAAAAAAAAAAAAAACGCAAGAATTCAAGGAGTATGTTCCTTTGGAACATAGCCAAGGAGTTTGTTTTGGGTTTTTTTTTCTTTCTTTTTTCTTTTTTCCAGGCCTTGGGCAGGTGTTGTTTAAACAGTTTTGGTAGGGGGATAACCCAATGGGGAGGATTTTTCCTATACCAATTTATAATTGTAACTTTTTTGTGGGGGGAGGAAAATAAAATTTATGGGAAATGAGGTGGCTTGGGAATGGGCCGGGTAGCTTTGGGGGAAAGCGTTGTATTGCTTGGAACAGACAATCTCCAGTGAAGGTGCAGCTTTTTTGATATATTTTTTTATAACGATTTTAAAAATTCCTTTACGATTTGCATGGAAATGCTGCTGCAAGATGTGGGATTGAACCACTTACAATTTAGCTTTGATTTTTTCTGGCTGCAGGCACTTTGGATTTTTTTCATGTAAAGAAAAGATTTAGACACTTGAATTTTTCCTTTTGAAAACCTGAATTTTTTTTCCTTTAATGAAACTAAATGGATTTCCCTTAATCTAAAAACTTGAATTTTCCTAATTCAGAAACTTGCCTTTTTCCTTTTGAAACTTTTGCACTCTCCTTTCCTAACAATTCCAGGAACTTGGATTTTCCCTTTTGAAAACTTGAATATTTTCCCTGTTATCTAATAACTGTCAAATTTTCCCGACTTTTGAAAACTTTAGATTTTTTCCGCTGGTGCTTTATAATTTTTTTTTTTTTTGGTAAGAGTGAAGGAGAAATGCACACCCCATGTGATTTTTTTATTGTTAAATTGCAAACCCGACAGAATCATTAAAAAAAAATATTAACACTGTTGACGTTTTTTTGAGCTCTGGAGCTGATTTTATTTTTTGTTGGTTTTTTATTGCTTAAAATTTCCAGCTTCAACTTTGTGGGGAAGATTTTGGGAACTCTCCACCTGGACTTCACCCCACCCCCCCCTCCCCTCCCGTGACCCTTCCTTCTGCCGCCCCGGGGCGCCCGACCGTGGCCGACACACCAAAGGCCACCACCAATCTCAAGGAAAGATGGCTAGTTGAACACGCGTAAGAAACATGGTGGACCTCAAAATTCTGTACTGGGGAAAGGCTCAATCGTGAGGACAAAGCAAAAAGGTGTAATGAGATAAAAAAAATTAATTTAATTTTGGTGAGAATTAGCAGCTTTCCAATTTTTATTTTTGTGGTGTTGATTATAAAAATTAAAAAAAACTAAAGACAAAAAAACTTGTCAAAGTTAAAGAAATGAATTTTAAAAATTTGATAACAAATAAGGATTCTCTCTCTAAGAGCCATTCCACAAAGGGATTTTTTTTCTCGCGCCTCTAATAAAAAAGATAAAAATAACTTTTTTTAAGCTTTCTCTTGAAAATTCTTTATAATTTGTCGGTGTGGGCTGTTCAGGTGGAGATAGTTGGATAGCAATGTTGTTCCTGAAATATCATTTTGGTCAGAAAAATTTTGCGAATAATTTTGAAAATCTAGGACAAAGTGACCCTAGGAAGAGAGGGTTTTTTCCTTTAAAACAGCAGAAAAAATAAATGGAACATAAAAAGGAGAAAAATTAATTTATTGTGTTTATTTTCTTCGCTCCCCTGCTTATTTTGAGCAGAGCTGTAGCCTGCAAAATTTTGATTCTGGTAACCTTGAGTAAGAGCCATACAAGAAAGTTCAGGTTTTATAAGCTTTTCAGAGTTTGATTTGTAAAGACTTATTCAATTAATTAGCTGCAAAAACAGCCCTGAACCCGCACACTTACAATTCATAATGGTCTCTAAAAGTATCTTAGTTCTTAATTAAAATATCTATTCTCTCCCCTCAAAATATCTATATGTCTTTTTTTAAACAAAGCCATTTTTTCAAAACTTGTTAAAACTTTGTTTTTCCTAGGGTTTCAAATGCCTGTCTGCTCAGGCAATGTCATGTGTCCATTTGCCATAGCCTTCCCTAAAGGTGAGCACACCCGTTATCTCAAAAATCAAGTTAAAAAAATAAAATATACATAAACAATAATTGGAAATTAAAGTGATATAAATACATAAATATAAAACAATACAAATTACAATAGTAAATATAAAAATAATAAAAAATAAAATATTAAACGTTAAATATTCAAATTAAATAATTAAAAAATAACCTATAAAATAAATAAAAAATTAAAAATTCTAAAAGCTTAAGAGTAGGGAAAATAATAATAAATAAAACAAAAATTAAAAAAATTAAAAGATTGTAACCATTAAAAATAACCAATGAGTGAAATTTAAAAAAAATTAAGAAAAACCCTTAACCTGACGACTCTTTGTCAGTGTTTTGACAGATAGTAACAGAGATGTATCAAAACTGTGTCAGCTCTTCCTCTAAAATTCAAAAAGGACTGCTTTACATAATGCCCAACCTTTTGGCGCAATCGAAATAATTGGCTGACGAACCCCATTCTGACAGGAGGTGGGGGTAATTCAATTGAGAGGTGCACTAGAAGGAGAAGAAACGCAATTGGCTCGGGCTACAGGGAAAGAAAAGCCGAGAGGGGGGAGAAAAATGACAGGGGTAAGGAACCCCAATCCTAAATACTAGTGCTCAAGCGTTGTATGGAAAAATCCTCATCCGGGATCCTGGAATCAGTGTTTAATGCGCGAGCGAACGGAACCCAGTGAATGGAACACGAGGATGGAAACCGGATCATGGACTATTGAGAAAACGCCATGGATGGAACCCAGTTGGATTATGAAAAGCCATATGATGCAACACTCACTGGATCGAGGAGATACCATGGATGCGAACCATCCGCATTGGCACCAGGTGATAAGGAACCAGATGATTGAGACCATATGCATGAAACTACTGATTACGAGAAAATCAAAGTGATAGGAATAAACCACGATGTTATCGGAACCAGTCATGAGAAAATTACCTCATGTGCACACCCTGCCACTAAGTCTGAAAACAGAAGGGAGATTCCACTTTAAAAGACTCTTGAAAACCCCACCCTAAAAGTGTTCCGTATTTTTTCCGACAACCAGGTTTAGCAAGGAAAGGAGAGCATAGGGAGGAGAAAGGAGCACTCCAAGTTGATGCGGCAAAGGGGGAAGGGCGAAGAATTGACGGAACCATCCAAATGAGAAAATTGGAGACCCAATAGTGATCTCTCAGGAAAACCGTTTTTTAGGATCACACGAGAAATACTTAAGTAAAACGCATATATAGACTGGTTTCTCCCAACTAAGTTACAGTTCCATTGCCCTGAACCCGTAAAACACAAAATGTTTAACACCACATTGGGTGAAAACGTCGTCTAGTTTGTAATTGGGAACCCCCCAAAGTGGATCCGCTACTAATTTCCCATTTTTGCCCATTGCAGGAGGAAGAAGCTCTGCAAAAGGGGAGGGATGCCAGCACCCAAATATAAATTTGACACCACCAGATTATAAAACCATGATATTAAAGGTTATCCTATACATTCTGCCATTCGCCTGAATAATGGCGGCGAATGGGGTACACCACAACTTTGATCCGCTGGAAACAAAAGCAAGATGGGAACCAAAAATGTTCAAAAACCGGATGGAAAGCCATGGATACCTCGGTATTCACCCCGCCAAAAATTGGATTCCAGATACTTCTCCAAGTGACAGAATCTTTTTTTTTCATTTCCTGGCATGAAACTTTCCTGCGCGAGTGTTGCAGGACGGGAACCAAACAATGAGCGAGGATGGAACTCCATACTGAGGGAACTGAAAAACGCCAGGTGATGGGGGAAAGATCCAGTCGTTGAATGGAAACTTCCATCGGCAAATCGGAAACTACAAAATATATCAGTGATGGAACTCGTCAGCCCAGTGCTTTTGCACACCACGATTCATAAAACTCCCAATATAACCACCAAACGGTTTGCCTATAAATTCTCACAAGTGTAAGAACGCTTTAAGTGATGGAAACCATCATGATGAAACTAGTCTTCCTAATTGGATCCCTATAACCGTGATGGAAAACCATGGGAATAGAGGGTTTTTAAAAAACAGTCGATTTTCCGAGAAAGGAGTCAATTTCTGTGCTAAGTGAGTAGGGGACCATAGGATGTGGAAACCCCTATTTGATTGGAGCCAGTTCCTGTATTTCTATAAGTTAATTCAGAAATATATTTTTATTGGCACGAAACATGGAATGAGACCGAGGTTTTATTGGTAGTAGTGGACTAATTCCAAGTGATTCGAGGTGAAGTAACTAGGCAAGCAAGAGAATAGGGTACTCTTGCCAGATTGACCAATAAAATGTAGACAACTTTGGAACCCAAGGTGAATGGAAACCAGTGATAGGAACCTTAAACAGGATGGGGAGAACCCATGGATGGAACAACCCATGGATTGAATCCAAAGCTGGAAGGAGACTCCCCTGACACAGGATTCCGTGTGTCGATCTCTAAAATTAGCGGGGAACAGAGGGCGAAGCTTTGGCAGGAGGGACGGGGATGGGAAACGGCAAGACTTTGGGAAATTGGTTTGGACTAGGATGATGGGGGAAGCAAATGACAATCCAATGCTATTGGTGGGCGTTGGGAAAACAACCAATGGATTTGGGAAGTTCCAATAAGGGGTCCAAAGTGCTGGCCCTAGAGTCCAGTGATGGATCCACTCTCTTTGCATAGGCAACACACGACATTTTGGTGCGCAAGCATAGCGATAGGCGGGCCAGCGCCCATTGCCACGGCATAGACCCCGAAACACCCGATTCATGATTGACCCAAATGGCGGCATCCTGGC
This sequence comes from Sporophila hypoxantha, assembly GCA_002167245.1. Lineage (NCBI taxonomy): Eukaryota > Metazoa > Chordata > Aves > Passeriformes > Thraupidae > Sporophila > Sporophila hypoxantha. Next base: position 45,652 of record NDFG01000341.1, on the reverse strand, counting down.
GCAACCCAGAGGGGTGGGAACAACCGGGGGAAATTTGGGAAGTGAACCACCCTACATTGGGGAGCATTGGCCGGAGGAAAACCAGCGGAGTTGAACCACGGGGCAACAATTGAGTGAGAGAACGCAAATACGTTCTGTAGTGATATTCCAAAAAGCGGGTGAAGAAACCTGGGAGAACCCCGGGACGTGAGTACAAAACGGCGGGAAATTGGCCAGAAGACCCGGCCATGAGTAGTGAGAAAATTTATGGAACCAGTAGTAGATTAATCAAGTGCGTGAAAAATGGAGAATAACCGGGGAGAAACAGGCGTGAACAAAGGGGAAAACTGGCTAGTGATAAATATGGGATAACCTAGAGAGGAATATCACTCCTCGGGAGTGAAGCCAAAGGGGGAAAGAGCGCAGTGAGTGAACAAGGTACGGAAATGGAAACCGAAGTTAGGAGATAAAAAAAGGGGAAGATTGGGAAAAGGTGAACTGACCCCATGTGGGTGAAGAAAACCAGGGAGGAAAACTGGAGCGAACACCCACCGGACAAACCAAGAGTAAAGAGCTTTCCCAAAAGAAAAAACAGACAAAAAAAGAAAACATCCCGAACTTCAAACGGGGAAACTGGGGATCGAAACCAGACGTGGAAGAAATCCGGGGAAATGTGGAGTGCACACAACGGGGCACAACGAGCCTCAGGGAGCAAACCAGGGAGTGAACGCAACTGGAAAGAAGGGGGGAAAAACTGGGGCGCGCGTCCAATCAGCGCCGCACGGAAAATCCAGTCAGCGCTCGGCCAAACGACGACGGGAACAACCACCGCGGAAACCAAGACGTGAACAACAGGGGACGGATCACATGAGGAAACACGAGAACGGAGTAATACTACGTACGCGAGTGATATCACTCGAGAAACTGGGAGGAAACCAAGTGAACAACAGGGAACACCACAAGTAACAATGGGAAACGGAGGAAAATGGGAGTGAACAAATGGGAAATGGAGTGAACAACGGGGAACTGGGAGGACACGGTGGGATAAACTCGGGGAAAACCAGGAACCAGAGTGATAACACCTGGGGAAACTGATGTTACCACACCAAGAACTGGACGGATAGCAGCGCAAGTGTGAGTCGCACGGAACCACAACAGCGATGAGTACTTGCGGGAGTCGAAAGGCAGTGCGTCAGTGCGAATAGGGTGGGGCCAGTAGAATGGTGGGCGGAATACTCTACTATCTGGCAAGCAAGTGGACAACTGGGCGTCCGACCAACTCCGTCTGTCGCAAGATGCATGAGTCGACAAAAGGCAAAAAATCGGGGACTGACCCGAAACACAAATTGGAACTGGGGAATAGGGTGTACTGGGTGTAAAGGACTGGTAAGTGGTGTGTAATGGTGTGTACGGTTTGTAGAGGCATGTACTGGAGTGTAGGGTGGTTTTAG
>NDFG01000341.1:24173-37062 GCA_002167245.1 Sporophila hypoxantha | reverse complement strand
TGGGGTCCCAGGCAGGCTCAGGGGGGCTTTGGGGTCCTGAGCAGGGGTTTTGGGGTCCGGATGTGTTCAGGGGAAGTTTTGGGGTCCTGGGCAGGCTCGGGGGATGTTCTGGGGTCCCGGGCAGGGATTTTGGGGTCCCAAGCAGGCTCAGGGGTGTTTTTGGATCCTGGGCCAGGGTTTTGGGGTCCTGAGTGGGGTCAGCGAGGGGTTTTGAGGTCCCAGGCAGTCTCAGGGGGGTTTTGGGGTCCTGGGCAGGCTCAGGGGGCATTTGGGGTCCCGGGCTGGGGTTTTGGGATCCTGGGCAGGGTTTTGGGGTCCCGGCTGGGCTCAGGGGAAGTTTTGGGGTCCTGGGCAGGCTCTTGGTGGTTTTGGGGTCCTGGGCAGGGGTTTTGGGGTCCCGGCTGGGCTCAGGGGAGGTTCTGGGGTCCCGGGCAGGGGTTTTGGGGTGCCGGGGGTCCTCGGGGGGGTTCTGGGGTCCCACCTTGATGCCGGCGCTCCGGCACTTGCCCACGGCGTCGGGCACGGCGGCGCGGGGCGGGTCGATCATGGACATGAGCCCCACGAAGCAAAGGTCACTGGTGGGGAAATTCACCTCGTCCGCGTCGAAACGGAACCCGCGGGGGAACTTGTCCGGGGGCAGGTACAGGTGGCAGAACCCTGGGGACATTGTGGGGACAGTGTGACCCCAAAGATCCCAGAAATACCCCCGGGAACTTCTGTACAGGTGGCAGAACCATGGGGACACCAGGATGGGACAGTGTGACCCCCAAAAACAGCCCCAGGATCTTCTGTACAGGTGATAGAACCCTGGCGACACCGAGGGGACACTGAGACTTCAGGGACACCAAAAGCACCCCCAGGAACTTCTGTGCAGGTGACAGAACCCTGGGGACACCGGGATGGGACAGTGTGACCCCCAAAAACATCCCCAGGATCTTCTGTACAGGTGACAGAACCCTGGCGACACCGAGGGGACACTGAGACCCCAAAAACACCCCCAGGAACTTGGCCAGGGGCAGGTACAGGTGACAGAACCCTGGGGACACCACGAGGACACTGAGACCCCAGAAACACCAAATACACCCGCAGGAACTTCTGTGCAGGTGACAGAACCCTGGGGACATTGTGGGGACACTGAGACCCCAGAAACACCAAATACACCCGCAGGAACTTGTCTGGGGGCAGGTACAGGTGACAGAACCCTGGGGACATTGTGGGGACAGTGTGACCCCCAAAAACAGCCCCAGGATCTTCTGTACAGGTGACAGAACCCTGGGGACCACCAGGAACCCAAAGAGAGATGAATTGAAATGACTGTGACAAGTGACCTATGACTAATGACAAGTGACCTGGTGACCAAGTGACTTCAATGACCTCAATGGAAGGACCTATGACACAGTCCGTGACATGAAAAAGTGACAAATGACATCATACATCAGGCATCATAGTAAAGTCCATGGTGAAGTGAACTTATGGAGTGACCTCAATCCCCATCAATGAAGTGAGTAATGACGCTCATGACTCAATGACCTCAATGACAAACCTCCGTCCGTGTCCGCTGACCCCGTGCCCCCGCACCCTGCCCGAGTGCCCGGTGCCCGTCCCGCAGTGACGATAGCGTGCAGTTGAGCCGGTGCTGGACGTGCGTCGGCCACGGTGGCTGGGCTGGGGGGGGGGGGGGGCTGCGCGGGGGCGCACGGCGGCGTCCGCGCCGGATATGGGCACACGTCGAGAAAGCGGAGGAAGGAAGCGAAGGAGAAGCTGGATGGCTAAAAGGAGGTGAACTTGTGAGTGGGGACGGACAGGGGACAGGTGAGGAAGCAGGGACAGGGGAGACAGGGGACACAGGGACAGACAGGGACAGACGGAGACGGGAAAGGCAGGGACAGCCCAGGGAAGGGGCAGACAGGGCGGGACAGACAGGGGCCCCAGGGGAAGGGAAGCAGGGGAAGAGGACAAGGGGGACGACAGGGGAAACAGGGGACAGGGGGAAAGACAGGGAAGACGGGGAAGGCAGGGGGGGGGAAAAGAAACGAAATTGGGGGGGGGGGAAAAAAAACCCAAAACAGATTTTTAGGAGCAGGGACAGGAAGAGGGAACAGGCCCAGGACATACAGGGACACAGGGAAGACAGAGAAGGAATGAAAGGCCCAGGAAGACAGGAACGACAGGGACAGACAAGGGCACAGGGAAGACAGAGGACAGACGGGGACGGACGGCACAGACGGGAGAACAGGGGAAAGACAGGGAAGGGGACTGGGGGCAGGAGGGGAAGAGGGACAGGGAAAGTATGGACAGGGGGACAGGACATGCGGTAAGGACTGAGAAATAGGGGATTGGGAATAACCGCAAGGTGACGGATATGGGAAGCGAAGACGGGGAAGTGAGGGGGATGAGGAATGAGGGGACGTGGAAGGGGACAGGCAGGGAACAGGAGGAAGGACAGGGAACATGGTGTGGCATAGGGGCTGGGTGAATTGGTGACGGAAGCGGGCATGGGAATGGGATGGTGCCGTGTCATGCATTCATGGACGCGGTTGGATTGGTGACATGGGTTGAAGCAGTGAATGGGCTGGGACTCCGGGGACAGCTGTGTTATCATCCAGAGGGAAGTGTTGAAACGGAACGGAAGACCATCTGCTGGGCGTGACTGGGTCAGGGGACAGTGTCCATGTCACCCATCTGAGGTGACGGGGATGGGTGAGCGGGCGTGTGGCCTGGGACAGCTGGCTGAACCAGCAGAGGGACAGGGGTGGGACACTGGGGCCTGGCTTTGCGGGCCGCGGTAGGAAGGGTGGCGTTGTCGTCAGGTGCCAAAACTGTCCTGGATGAGCTGGCAGAAGTAAGGTGGACATGTCGGTGAGAATGTCATGTCTGTCCCGTGTCCTGTTCCTGGTATCTTATAACCTCCACATCCTCATATAATGACCGTGTGTGTGTCTGCTGTCCAGTGTCTTGCTGTCACCGATGTCACTGGTGTCATGCCATTGAAGTGTCCTGTGTTCCTAATGTTTCCAGTGTCATTTGTGTTGTGGGTCTGGTGTATGTGTCACTGAATAATTATTCACATGTGTTCGTGTCTGGTGTATGGGTCTGTGTCCAAATGTCTGCTTAGATGTCAATGGTGTATGTCGTGTACCATGTCCTTGTGCCATGTCTAACTGTGCCCCGTGTCATGGTTCCATGCTGTTATGTCCACGTGCCCATGTCCTGTGTCATCAGTAGTGTCCCTGTGTCCATGTCCCGGTGTCCCGTGTCATGTCTGGTGTCACATGGTTGACGGTGTGCCCATGTCCAGCTGGTGTCCCCGTGTCCGCTGTAATGTCCGTGTCCCGGTGTCCTGTGGTGTTCCCCGCGGTGTCCATGCTTCAGCTGTGTACATGTAGTGTTCTTGTTTCATGTGTACCCAGCTGCTGTTATGTACCTGGTGTACATTGGTGTCCCCTGGTTTACATGTCCTGGTTACATGCTGTCCGTGATTGTCACTGTACAGTTGCTGTCAATTCCTTGTCGTTCCGTTCATGTCTGCGTCCGGTGTAGTACTGCTGATCATGTCCGTGCCCTGTTACCTATGTGTGTCCCCAGGTGTCCGCATGGCTGACAGCCGGCTGGCGAGATCCTGGTGAGGACGGCCAAGCGCTGAGCGGCCACGACCCGAGTGGTGAAGTTATTGCCGCAGATCTTGGGGTCTCCATCTGTTGGAATGGCGCTATTCTGCTTCTGGCTATGATCAGAGCGCATGGAGGACGAGCACCAAAGAACAGTGATCGGGCCGGGGAACAAGGGGGGGGCATGGGAACAAGGGCACGGGGGACCAGGCATTGGCGGGGCATGGGGGAACCGGGGGATCAGGGGTATTGGGGCTGAGGTTCGGGGCTGGGAGATGGGGGGTAGGGGGTATTTGGGGCTGGGGGACAGGGGTTTGGGGCATGAGGGGTGGGGCTGGAGTAGGAGATCGGGTTGGGGGATGATTGGGGGAACCGGGGAATGGGGCAGGGGATAGGGACACGGGGACCAGGGATTGGCGGCCAGGGGATCAGGGGTGTTGGGGTGAGCGGTATGGGGGTGGGATGTGGGGCCAAGGTATAGGAGATGGGGAGGAGGGGAAGGTGCATTGGGATGGGGAATAGGGGCAGGGGCATGGGAGGTTGTGGGTATGGGGACGGGGAAAAAAAAGGGCCATGTGGAGAATAGGGGTATAGGGATATGGGAATGGGCCATGGGTGACATAGGGGACGGGGCATTGGGGGATGGGGGACTCGGGGAATGGGGGCACCAGGGCATTAGGGGGCATGGGGGCACAGGGGTTTGGGGGCGAGGGGTGTGGGGGCTGGAGTATGAGGGGCTAGGGGTAGTAGGGGATTGGTATGGGGGACAGCAGGGGATTGGATGGGGGAATTAGGGGGCACAAGGGGCTGGGGGGTTGTGTGTATGGGATGGGGGGCATTTCCAGGGGCCATTGGAATGCATTAGGGGGTGAGGAATGGAAATGGGGGGATGGTGCATAGGGGCCCAGGGGCATTGGGATGGGGGACACCGGGGACATGGGGACACCCCAAGAGGCATTGGGGGATGGGGGGCACCAGGGGTTTGGGGCATGAGGGTAGGGGGATGGAGTGTGGGGCACAGGGATTCGGGGCATGGGGGGTATGGGGGGACACTGGGGAATGGGGGACCACAGGGCATTGGGGCGGGGGAACAGGGGTAGTTGGGGAGGGGGGCACAAAAGGGGATTTGGGATATAAGGTACATGGAGCGGGGCTGGGGACATAAGGGACCAGGGATATAGGGGCATAGGGGGTTGGGGGAACATTGGTGAACTGGGGACATGGGGGGCACAGGGCACAGGGGTATAGGGGGAGGGACACCAGGGACACACAGTGAACCCCAGGGACATCAGGGGACATGGGGGCTGGGTTAGGGGGTATGGGGACTGGTGTAATGGTAACCAGGGGCATGGGTTATGGGGTTGTGTGGGGGTGTATGGGGTTGGGACCACTGGGACTGGGGGCCACGGGGTTATATGAGCATGGAGCAGGCATGGGCAAACGGGGAGCCACCAGGGTGCACCCAGGGGACATGGGGAAATGGGAGCATTGGGTCTGGGCTATAGGAGGGGACATGGTGGACCGCTGCGGGTGTGGGAATGTCAAACACGAGGGCGTCCACTCCCTTGCCACCCGGGGGGTTCTGTCCGGTGCTGAGTGCCCCCGATGGTGCAGCTGTATTGGGGGTGGGTCCTGGGCGTGTCATACGTCCACGTGTTATCCATATACAAAGAGTGCAAGAGTACAAGATCATATGACTCCTAAGAAGTGCCCAGGTGGCAGGGAGGCCCGCGGGGGGCCCGGGGGGTGGCACATCCCTGAAGTGCCCGTGCCCACAAGGTAGTGTCGCGAGGGCGAGAGATCAGATCAACCGAGAACGTGTGGTGGGGACTGGTGGAGGTGAAGGGCTGGGACAGGGTGCCGCGACATGAGGATCATTCCTCCCACGGCTGCAAGGTGGAGCAGGGGGCATGGGCGACAATGGGACACTGGGGACAACCTGGGGGCATTGGGACAGGGTGCCGCGACATGAGATATCTCCTCCCACGGCATGCAAGGGTGGCACGGGGGGCCACGGGACACTCGAGGGAGCATTGGGGACATTGGGACAGGTGCCCGGACATGAGGATCATTCCTCCTCACGGTGCAATGTGGGGACACTGGGGACACTTGAGGGTACAATTGGGAATCTTGGGGATGTTGGGATATTGGGGAGTTGGGGAATTGGGCCTGGGGGAACTGGAGGGGACACTGTGGGACACTGGGGACATGGGGGATTGGGGGTGTATGGGGACATTGGGGAATTGGGGAGTTTGGGGATGCCTGGAATTGGGGACACTGGGACAGGGTGCCCGCCGACATGAGATCATCTCCTACGCTTTGCAAGGTGGGCACGGGACACTGAGGGGACATTGGGGACTGGGGACACTGAGGGACTTGGGACACTGGGGCGATTGGGATGTTGGGGACATTGGCGACTTTGGGAATTGGGGACAGGTGCCCGCCAGGACATGAGATTCATCTCCCACAGTGCAAAGTGTGGCCACGGGACACTGAGGGGAATTGGGACATGTGGGGAACTGGGACAATTGGGGAGATTTGTAAAACATTGGGGAGGATTGGGGACACTGGGGGCATTGGGGATGTTTGGGACAATGGGGACGTTGGGGACATTGAGGGTGTGGGACCCATGGATATGGGGAATTGGGGAAGGGTGCCGGAGGCATGAGGATCTCCTCTCGTGGCCTGCAAGGTGGGCACGGGAACATCCAAACCACCCAATCCTTCTATCCCCCACAAACCCCGAACCATTCCCCACAACCCCAACCGCATCTCCCATTCCTCACATCCCAAACCCCTGAATCCCCTAAACTAATTCCCAATCCCCCACAACCCAACCCCCATACCCAATTCCCCTGAATCCCCCATACTCCATACAAATCCCCCATAACCTATCCCCCAATCCCACCATAACCAATCCTTCCGATACCCCAAATGCCCAAAATCCCAAATCCCAGGACCCAAACCCTCACCCATCCCATCCCCCAATCCCAAACAAATGCCCAACCCCAATCCCCAAATCCCCATCCTAACAAATCCCCAGACCCAATCCCAATCGCATAAGCCCAAATCCCCATACCAATCCCTCCTCTAACATAATACCCAATCCACTCCTCCATAACCAAATCCCCCCAATACCCATAACCAATGTCCATACCCAATTGTCCCAAGTCCCTAACCCCCATGCCCCGGCCCCCAGTGATATACTCCTCTCCTGGAGGCGAGTCGGAACCCAGAAGCGCGTCCCCGAGTTCACGCACGAAGAACCGCTGGCGGCACATCTTGTCTATCTCCTCACTGCGTCGAAAGGTGCGGTGTCCCGGTGTGCAAGTGCACCTGTGCAACGCGGTGCAACCCAAGTGCTACAGGGCCCCTGCACAGTGCGCATCCAGTTGCACGTGCCACCAGTGTATCCAATGCCAGGCCTGCCTCGCACTGGACCTTGTGTCACCTCCGTGCCACCACAGGGACGCGCGTGGCGATCATCTGCCTAGAGTTGACGCAGTGCCAGTGCCCACCGGTGTCGCAGTTCCCAATCCCCAATGCCCCATTGCCCCACGCGCCCCCAGTGCCACCTCTCAGCCCTTTTGTCACCTCGTGTCCCCAGGCAGAGGCGTGGATCGTCATCGTCCAGGATGACCACAGTGCCCCAGTGCTCACATCCCAGTTCCCATCCAGCAACAACAGTTCCCCCAGTTCCACAATCATGCCCCCAGGTGCAATCCCCGCCGCCTGCCATGTCTCCGGCTCTTTGTCCTTTGATCACTGGGTGTCCCAGGACCGGCGTGGCATCGCAGTCATTTCTCACGGGATGAATGCAGTGCCCCCAGTGCCCCAGTGCTCCCAGTTCCCATCCAATTGCCCTCGTGCCCATTCCAGTGCTTACCCAGTCCCACATATCCCATGCCCCCAGTGCCACCTCCTAGAGGCTTTTGTCACTCGGTGTCCCAGGCACGGCGGTGGCATCTGTCATCTCCACGGGTGACCGCGGGTTGCCCCAGTGCCCCAGTGCCCCAGTGCTCCCAGTTCACCCATCCAATGCCCACATTGCCCGTCCCAGTTGCTCCAAGTGCCCATATCAGTCCCCAGTGCTCCCAGTTTACCCATCCCAGTTCCCCACATCCAGTGCCCCGTTTGCCACTCCCTCAGGCCCTTTGTCACCTCGTGTCCCAGGCACGGCGCGTGCATCGATCATCTCCCAGGGTTGACGCACGGTGACTGGCGCATCGTCGTAGGCTCGGCTGGAGGTGGCCGCGACGCCATCGCGCAATGGAGATGAGCACTTCACCGCTCATCACCGGCGTCGCCGTCTTCCTCGGCCTCATCCTTCTCATCCTCTCGTCATACCTCGGTCACCCTGGCTGAGGCAACGTCATCTGTCCTCATTGGCATCATCGGTGGCCCAACGTGCCGAGGGCTGCTGCCACCGTTCACGTGAGTGGGAGCAACTGAGACGGACTGTGGAGGGCTGGGAGGACTGGGAGGGACTGGGATGGACCGGGAGGCACTGGGATGGAGATAACGGGGATTGGGATTGAATCTGGGAGCATCCACCATCATCTTCCTCATCGCATCTGTGCCAACGTGCCGGGGCTGTGGCACCCGTCACCGTGGAGTGGGAAGCAAACTGGCGAGTGGACTGGGATATGGACTGGGATTGAGATATTGGGGACTGGGATGGACTGGGAGGGACTGGGAGAATCGATCATATCTTCTCATTGGATCATCATGGCCAATTGCCCCAGAGGGCTGCTGGCCACTTGTCATCAGTGAGTGGAGAGCAAACTGGGAGGACTGGAGGGAGACTGCGATTGAGATATTGGGGACTGGGATGGACTGGGAGGGAACTGGCGAGCATCGATCGATCATCTTCCTCATTGGCTCATCATGGCCAATGTGCCCCAGGGGCTGCTGGCCACCGTTCATCGTGAAGTGGGAGGCAACTATGGGAGGGACTGGGAGCAAATGGGATGACTGGGATGGACTGGGAAGGGACTGGGAGGCGCTGGGATCGAGATATTGGCGTTTGTAAAGGGTATAGGGAGGACTGGGAGCATCACACATCTTCCTCATTGCATCATCGTGGAAAGTTGACCGAGGGCTGTTAGCAATCCACCGTTAGTGGGAGGCAAAACTGGGAGTGATGGATTGGACTGGAGGGCTCGAGGGCAATCATCTTCCCATCGAAGCATCACTCATGGCAGTGCCCCAGGGGGTGCTGGCACCGTCAGGTGGGGGGGCACTGGGGAGCAGCCTGGGTTCAGTTTTGGGGGTGGGGGATCTGTTCACCCCCACCTGGGGTCCACCCCGTGACAACCGGGGTCCCCAGGTGTGCCTGCCTTCACTGCAGCGCCATTGGCCAGGAAGAACTGCCTGTGTGAAAGAACTCTGGGAGGCCGTGGAGACGCTGGGCTCTCACTCCACCATCTGCTCGGACAAGACGGCAGCGCTGACCAGAACCGATGACGTGGCCCACATTTGGTGTCGATACCAGATTACGAGGCCGAACAGAGAGGACAGTCGCGGTGGCGGGCACCCCGAACCAGTGCCCAGCACCCCGATTCCCTGGGCCATGTGACTAGCATCAACCCTGGCTGTCTGACCATTCCCAAAACCATGCCAAATACGATTCCCGGACCATCACAGCTCTGGCCAACCCCCAAATCCCTGCCACCCCCGATCCCCAGACACCTCATCCCCTGGGACCCAAATCCCCCCGGCCACATGTACGCCGACCTGGCCTGCTGGAGCTAGAATCCAACCACCTGGCAACTCGATCCCCAAAACCCAATTCCCAACATCCCAATCGCTGGCACCCTGTATCCCCTGGCACCCCAATCCCTGGAACTCAAATGCTTGGGACCTTTGGTATCCAAATCCTGGACCCCAATTCCCTGGCAACTCAATCCCCAAAACCCCATCCCCTTGAACTCGGCAATCCCCCACATCCCATATCCCCAAACACCAATCCCCTGGCTGATTTTCCCAATCCACCTGGAAACCCAACCCCCCAAAATCTTGATACCCTGGAACCTCAATGCTGTGGTTACCTCAATGCCCTGTCAGCCTAGTACCGCAATCCCTGGCACACCTGATCCCTGGAGCCCAAATCCTCCAAACCCTGCCTCCCTCTGGCACCCCAATAACCTTGGCACCCCCGCTCACCCTGCACCCCAATCCTTCTGGAACCCTGCTCCCCTGGCACCAACATCCTCCAAAACGCCTGATCCCCAAAAACCCATGCCTGGGACTCGGTACCCAACCCCCAAACCTGATGCCACTGTCAGATCCAATGCCATGGAAACCCCAAGATCTTAGACCTCAGTACAAATCCTGACCGATGTCCCAAATCCGATTCCCCAGGAGTCTCAATACCAAACCAATCCCCTGGCATCCAATGCTCTGAGTCATACTGCACTGTCCCAGGTTGCCAGCTTCAACAGCGCTCTCCCACGTGGGTGCCTAGTGACACCAGGGTGGTCAATGCTGGCACTGGGATGGTCAATTGGGTGACACCAATTGTTTGGGTGAACAGTGGTGACACAGCCGTCGCCCTGATGGTGACCATGTCCCAGGTGCCACCTTTGACAAGCGCTCTCCCACATGGGCAGCCTGATACAATGAGGGTGGTCAATGTGGGCACTTGATGGTTCAGATTGGGTTGACACTGGTGACCCAGGGTGGTCAAATGGGTAGCCTGTGATGGTCAATGGTGACACCAATGGGTGACAGGGGTGACACTGACATCGAGCCCTGACGGTGCCCATGTCCCAGTGCCACACTTCGACAAAGCGCTCTCCCACCTGGGGGACTGGTGACACCAGGGTTGTTCCAAATGGCTGGCACTGGGATGGTCAAGTCGGGTGGCACGGTGACACTGGTTGACACTGACCATGGCCCTGACGGTTGCCCGTGTCCCCCAGGTGCCACCTTCGACAAAGCGCTCTCCACCTGGCGGGCCTGGTGCACCGGGGTGGTACATGGCTGGCACTGTGATGGTCAAATGGGTGGCAGATGATTGACCAACTGGGGTGGCCCTGTGTGTCCATGACGGTGCCACGTGTCCCAGGTTGCACGCTCTGACAAGCGCTCTCCCACTGGGCGGCCTGGCGCGCTATTCACGCCGGGCTCTGTAACCGCGCCCGTGTTCAGCGGGCAGGAGAAACAGTCTCCATCTCCAAGGTGGGGGGTCCCCGTGGCCCGTGGGGAGGCACAGAGGGCCAGCTGCCCCAGCCCATGGTGACAGCGCTGTCCCCGCAAGCGGGACCGCCGGGGACGCGTCGGTAGTCGCGCTGCTCAAGTGCATCCAGCTGTCGTGCGGTTCCGTCATAGAGGATGCGGGACAGGAACCCAACGAGTGACCGAGATCCCTTCAACTCCACCACAGTCACAGGTGAGGAGGGGGGAACTGGGGGCATGGGGGCCAGGGGGGCAAATGGGAGGGTGATGAGGGGTATGGGGGAACTGGGATAGGGAACTGGGGCATGGGGACATGGGGGTGCATGGGGAATGGGGGAAACTGGGGGCACTGGGGTCAGGGGGGCACTGGGCAAGGGGGAACTGGGGGACTGTTGGGCATGGCGGGGAATGGGGAAACGGGGGGTAATATGGGGACCTGGGGGAACGTGGGATGGGGACTGGGATGGTCGGACTGGGAGCACTGGGGCATGGGGGACAATGGGGCAATGGGAATTGGTGGGCACTGGGGGGCACTGGGGGAACTTGGGGAGCATAGGGAGCACTGGAGGCAATAGGGGCAACCTGGGGGCAAATGGGGGCATGCGGGGCCACAGAGGAACTGGGGGGGCAATGGGGGCACTGGGGGCACAGGAGGAACTTGGGGGGCATGGGGGCACTGGATGGGGAACTGGGGCAACTGGGCAGTGTGTGTGTGTGGACCCTGGGGTGACATGGGGCAGTTACGTGGGTGACCCTGGGTGCTCTGGTGGGGCGCATTGGTGACACCAGGAATGGTCAAGTGGGTGACCCTGGGGTGGTCTGGTGACCCTGGGGTGGCTCTGGGTGACCCTGGGGTGGCTCTGTGCAACGCTGACCATGGCGCGTTGGACCCGCCGTCCCTGTCCGTCCCCGTTCCAGCTTGTCCATCCGACGCGAGGAGGACCCCAGGGTTACTGCTGGTGATGAAGGGAGCCCCGAGCGCATCCTGAGACGCTGCTCCCGAGCATCCTCTGCAGGCCAGGAGCAGCCCTGGCCAGGAGATGCGTCGAGGCCTTCGCAGAACGCCTACTGGAAGGGAGGGGCTTCGGGCGAGAGGAGTCCATGGTACGTCTGGGGGTCCTGGGGGGATCCTGGGGGGCTGGAGAAGGGATACAGAGGAGATGTGGGAGAGCAGCACCTGGAATAGACATGGAGGAACCTTCCAGAACGCTACTGGATCGGGGGGGCTCGGGAGAGGGGTCTGGGTAGTCTGGGGCTGGAGGGGGGTTCTGAGAGGGGTCCTGGGGGGATTTAGGGGTCCCCGGTGGCTGAATATGGGGGATCAAAGAAGAGGATGTGGAGAAAGAAAAGCTGGATAGAAAATGGAGAACCTTCCAAATGGTCTTACCTGGAGTGGGGGGGGCATCAGGGAGAGGTCCTGGGGTAGGTCATGCAGGGCTGGGGGGGTTCTGGGGGTCTGGAGGGGTCTTGGGGGTCTGAGGGGGTGGAGAAGGGATCCAGAGGGATTTGGGGGAAGAGAACCTGGATAAGAACATGAAGAACCTTTCCAAACGCCTACCTGAGTGGGGGGGCTCGGGGAGAAGGGTCCTGGGTAGGTCTGGGGGCTGGAGGGGGTTCTGAGAGGGTTGGGGGATTTAGGGGTCATGGTGCTGAATAGGGATAAGAGAGGATTTGGGGAAGAAGAGAAATGATAAAACATGAGAGGAACCTTCCAGAATGAAATATACTGGAGTGGGAGGGCTCGGGAGAGAGGTCTGGGTATGGTCTTGGGGCTGGGGGGTGTCTGGGGGGGTTTGGGGGTCTGAGAGGGGTCGTGGGGTCCGGTGAGGGCTGGAGAAGGAATCTCAGAGGGACATTTGGGAAAGAGATAGGATAAGAAACATGGAGGAATTCAGACGCATACTGGAGGGGAGGGCTCGGGGAGTAGGTTGGAGGTAGGTCGGGCTGAGGGGGGTTATGAGAGGGTCCATGGGGGGATTAGGGTCCGGTTGCTGATAGGGATCAAGAGAAGGATTTAGGGAAGCAAGAGCTGGATAAGAACATGCCGAAACTTCAGACCCCTACCTGAGTGGGGGGGCTGGAGAGGTTTCTGGGTAAATTCA
>NDFG01000341.1:0-11659 GCA_002167245.1 Sporophila hypoxantha | reverse complement strand
GGGACATCTCACCCGGGACAGGTCCACCTGGTACTTCCTGCCCAGCTCATCCAGGGACAGTTTGTGGTCATCCTGAGGGACAAACGCCACCCCTGTCACCGCGCCCCGCAGCCAGCTGTCCCCAGTGTCCCCACCCCTGTCCCTCTGGCTGGGGTGGCAGGGCCAGCTGTCCCCAGAGTGCCACACCGCCCGCGTCACCCGTGCCACTGTCACCTCAGCTGGGTGACATGGGACAGCTGTCCCCGTGACCCCAGTCGCCCCAGCAGGGTGGCATGTCCCCGTGTCCCCGTGTCACCCACGTCCCTCTGGATGGGATGACACAGCCAGCTGTCCCCGGAGTCCCATGTCACCCATGTCACTGTGTCACCCATGCCAACCGTGTCCCCATGAATGCAATGACACGGCCACCATCCCCATGCCCCCCATGTCCCCGTGGTCCCGGTGTCACCCATGTCACCCGTGCCCCCTATGCCACCCATGTCCCCTGTCCCCTCGCTGTCCCTGTGTCCCTGTCGCTGTCCCTTGTCCACTGTCCCCTCACTGTCCTCATGTCCCTCCTGTCCTCGTCACTGTCCTCATCGCCCCTCACTGTCCCCTGTCCCTTCGCTGTCCCCATATCCCGTCACCTTGCTGTTCTGTGTCCCCATGTCCCTGTCCCTGTCCGCATGTCCCTGTCCCCCTGTCCTCTAGCTGTTCCTTGTCCCCTTGCTGTCCCCTCGCTGCCCCTATGCCCCTGTCCCTGTCGCTGTCCCCTGTCTGTCCCTGTCCCTGTGTCCCTGTGCGTCCCCTGTTCCTGTCCCCTGTCTGTCCCTGTGTCCCTGTCTGTCCTGCCTGTCCCCTGTCTGTCCCCTGTTCCTGTCCCCTCTGTCCTGCCTGTCCCCTGTCTGTCCCTGTGTCCCTGTCTGTCCTGTCTGTCCCCTGTCTGTCCCCTGGCTGTCCCCTGTCTGTCCCTGTCCCTGTGTCCCTGTCGCTGTCCCCTGGCTGTCCCCTGTTCCTGTCCCCTGTCTGTCCTGCCTGTCTCCTGTCTGTCCCCCTGTCCCCTGGCTGTCCCTGTCCCTGTGTCCCTGCTGTCCTGTCTGTCCCCTGTCTGTCCCTGTGTCCCTGCCTGTCCCCTGTCTGTCCCCTGTCTGTCCCTGTGTCCCTGCCTGTCCCCTGTCTGTCCTGTCTGTCCCTGTCTGTCCCCTGTTCCTGTCCCGTGTCTGTCCCCTGCCTGTCCCCTGTCTGTCCCTGTGTCCCTGTCTGTCCCCCTGTCCCTGTGTCCCTGTCTGTCCCCTGCCTGTCCCCTGTCTGTCCCCCTGTCCCCTGCCTGTCCCCCTGTCTGTCCCTGTCCCCTGTCTGTCCCTGTCCCCTGTCCGTCCCCACTCACCAGGTTCACCTCCTTCTTGAGCTCATCCAGCTCCTTCTCCTTCTGCTTCCTCTTCCCGCCGCCGTTCTCGGACGTGGTGGCCGCGGGCGAGTACTCGCGGCCGGCCTGCGGGGACGCCCCCGGTGGGACACGGGCACCCCCTGCGGGCAGGGGCTCCCCCGTGCCCCCCCCGCCAGCCGCAGGGCCATTACCGGGGCGCGGAGGTCACGCAGCACCGGCGCACCGTGGCCACGCATCGTAGCGCGGGGGGGCGGGCACCGGGCACCGGCACGTTGTGGGCTGGGGGGGGCAAACGGCGGGGGGGTCAGCGCGGACACTGGGGGGGGTCAACGGGGAGGGGGGGGTGTGGTCCATTGAGGGGTCATTGAAGGGGTCATTGAGGGGTCATTGAGGGGTCACTGTGGTCCACCAGGGGGTCACTGTGGCCATTGAGGGTCACGTGTGGTCATGGGGGTCATTTATGGTCACCCGAGTGGCACTGTGGGTCACCAGGTGGCCCTGTGGTCACTTAGAGTGGGCATTGTGGCCATGGGGGGGTCACTGTGGTATGGGTCACTGTGGTCACTAGAGTGGCATTGTGGTTCAAGCCAGGGGGTCACTCGTGGTCACCAGGGTGGCACTAGATGGTCATTGAGGGGTCATTCGAGGGGTCATTGAGGGGTCACTGTGGCCATTGAAGGTCACTGTGGTCACCAGGGTGACATTGTGGTCATGGGTGGTCACTGTGGTGCCCTACTGTGGTTCACAGGGGGTCACTGTGGTCACATAGAGTGGCATTCAGGTCATTTGATGGTCACTGTGGGTCATGGGGGTCATTTTTATGGTCACCGTGGGCACACTGGTGGGTCACCCAGGGGTCACTGTGGTCACTAGAGTGGCATGAGGTCAATTGAGGGTCACTGTGGCACAGTGGCAATTGGGAGGCCACTGGGAGCTGTGTGACAGGTGTCACTGTGGCACCAGGAGGGTCAGTGTGGTCACGCGGGGGTGACATGTTGGTCATGGGGTGGTCCACTTGTGGTTGCCCCTGTGGTCACTAAGAGTGGCATTGTGGTCATTGAGTGGGTCACTGTGGTCCACCAGGGTGGCACTGTTGGTCATGGGGTGGGTCACTGTGCTGGCCCTGTGGTCACTAGAAGTGGCATTTGGTGGCCATTGAGGGGTCACTGGTGAGAGGTGGCAACGTGGTATGGGGGGGGGAAGTCACTGGGTCACCAAAAGGGTGGCACTGGTGGTCACCGGAGGTCACTGTGGTCAACTAGAGTGACATTGTGGCCATTGAGGGGGTCAACTTGTGGGTCACCAGGGGGTCATTCTGTGGCTCGGTGGGGTCACCATGGCCATGGGGTGGTGCCAATGAGGCCACTTGGGAGTCCCCCTTGGACACGGGATGTCCCCAACGGCAGCCCGGGGGTGTCCCGGTCCCCCACAAGGGGTGTCCGACCGTCACTGTCACCTGGGCGTGTCATTGTCCCCACAAGGGTGTCCACCTGCCAGGGGTGTGTCACTGTCACTGTGAGTGTGTCACTGTCACCGTGAAGTGTGTCACTGCACCACAGGGTGTCACTGTCACTGTGGGTGTGTCACCATCACTAATGGGGGTGTCACTGTCACTGTGAGTGTGTCACTTGTCAACCACAGGGGGTGTCACTGCACCATGGGGGTGTCACCACAGCCAGGGGGTTCACTGTACTGTGAAGTGTGTCACCATCCACTAATGGGGGTGTCACTGTCCCCACAGGGTGTCGCTGTCACCATGAGGTGGTCCCCCCAATCCAGGCACAAGCAGGACCCCCCCCAAGGGTGTCACGGGGGCCCCTCCCGTCCCTGGGGGGGGGGGGGGGTGGTGGCCTGTCCCCCCCTGTCCCCCTGTCCCACCCCTGTCCCAGGGTCCCCGCTTCCCGGGGGGGGGCGGGGCCAATGTCATGGAAACCTCCGGAGCCAAAAAACCAACACCAGGCACCGGGGGGGGGGGCTCGAATTAAACCGGGGGGGGGGGGGGGCATCGGGGGGGGGGGGCCCCCCCACCCCCCAAAATAAACACGGGGGGGGGGGTTCCCTGCCCCCTGCCCACCCCGCCAGCACGGGGGGGGACCACCAATTGGTGGCTACACTTGGGGTGGGGGGGGGACCCCCACCTGAGGGACCCCCCCCCGTTTTTGGGTGTGGGGGGGGGCGGGGGGGTGTCGGTGTCGCGCGCGTGTGTCCCCCCCCCCTTCCCCCCCCTCGCATGGGGACAGCGCCAAAGGGGACACCCGGGGGGGGGGGGGCAACCCAAACACAGAGGGTCCCCCCGGATTTTTGGGTGGGTGCCCGCGGTGCGGGGGGTGTTCGGTCCGGTTTGGGGGTGTTCGGGCGGGCGCGGGGCCCAAGCGGCGCTCGGGGCCCCCGCGGGCGTTGCCCGGGCACCGGAGCGGAGCTCGGGCAGCCGCGGCACCCTTCGAGCCACGCGCGATTGGGGGGGGGGGGGGGGGGGCGTCCCGCCCCACGGGTGCTGGCGATTCACAGCGCGGGGGGGGGCGGATTGGGGGACCCCCCAACCCCTAAAAAAATGCGATCTCTGAATCTGGGAGGGTTTTGTCCACGCGGGTTCCTGCGATGCCCGGGGGGTTTTTTGGGGGGGAAAATTTGGGGATGGGGGTCCCGCGTGGGTGGCCACACGGGGGGGGGGGACTCTGGTAGAGGCCTGGGAGGGGTCCCTCCGGGGGGGGGGGTCCGGGGCTTGTGATTTTGGGGAGGGGGGTGCCGGGGGTGGCTCCGGGGGTCGCGGGGGTGGTCACGGGTGGGTGCCAACCCTGGGAAAGGGTCCGGGGGGGCTCTCGCGTTTGGGGGGAGTCTGTGGGGGGGTCTCGAGTGGGTTTGGGGTCTCCCGAGTGGTCTTTGGGTGCCCCGGGTTGAGTTTGGGGTGCCCCCGGTGGTTTTTTGGGTGCCCCGAGCGGTTTTTGGGCTCTCTGGGGTGGGTTTGGGGTGTGTCGGGTGGTTTTTGGTGCCCCGGCGTGGGTTGGGGTTGCCAGAAGTGGTTTGGAGTGTCCCGGCTGGGTGATTCAGTGTGTGTGTGGGGGTGATGTTTCGGGTGGGGGTGTTTTTTTGGGGTGCCCCTGAGTGTTTTTGGTGTCCCGAGTGGTTTTTGGGTCTCTCGGTCGTTTCTGGGGTGTTCCGAGTGTTTTGGGGTCTCTCGGGTGGTTCTGGGGTTCCCGGGTGGGTGTTCAGTGTGCCCGGGGGGGGGTTGTTTCTGGCTGGGGGGGTGTTTTTGGGGTGCCCCGCGTGTCCCGTGCCCCGCGTGGTATTCGGGGTGGCCACCGGGCCGCCCCTAACTCACCCCTCTGCCCATGGCGCTGCCGTCGCGGCTGGCCAAGCCCGGGACACTTTTCGGGGGGGGCGCAGCGACAGCAGCCGAGAAAACCCGCGGCCCCGCCCGCCCCCCCCCCCGCGCGACCTGCGGTTCCCAGGGCCTCCCCCGGGCCGGGGGCTGGGGAGGGGGCGGGTTTGGGGCGGGGGGGGCCGGGCCGGGCGGGGCCCGCCGGGTTTTTCTCGGCTGCTGTCGCTGCGCCCACCCCGAAAGAAGTGTCCCGGGCTGGCAGCGCGCGGCAGCGCCCAATGGGTCAGAAGGGGTTGAGTAAGGTGCGGTCCGGGGCACCCCGAACCCACGCGGGGCACGGGACACGCGGGGCACCCCATAAGAAAAAACAACCCCAGCCAGAACAACCCCCCCCCGGCCACACTGAAACACCCACCCGGGAACCCCAGAACCAACCTCGAGAGGACCCCAAAACCACTCGGACACCAGAAACGACCCGAGAGACCCAAAAACCACTCGGACACCCAAAAAACCCTCAGGGCACCCCCAAAAAAACACCCCCACCCGAACACCCCCCCACACACACACTGAACACCCAGCGCGGGACACTCCAAACATTCCCACTCTGGGCAACCCAACCCCCACGCGGGGCACCAAAACACCCGACACACCCCAAACCACCCCAGAGAGCCAAAAACCGCTCGGGGCACCCAAAAACCACCGGGGGCACCCCAAACTCACCCGGGGCACCCAAAGACACTCGGAGACCCCAAACCCACTCGAGACCCCCACAGAACTCCCCCAAACGCGAGAGCGCCCCCGGGACCCTTTCCCAGGTTGGCACCCACCCGTGACCACCCCCGCGACCCCCGAGCCAACCCCCGGGCACCCCATCCCCAAAATGCACAGCCCCGACCCCCGGGACCCCCTCCCAGTCTACAGAGTCCCCCCCCCCCCGTGGTGCCACCCACGCGGGACCCCCACCCCAAATTTTCCCCCCCAAACAACCCCCCCGGGATCGCAGAACCCGCGTGGAGCAAAACCCTCCAGATCAGAGATCGGCATTTTTAGGGGTGGGGGGTCCCCAATCGCCCCCCCCCCGCGCTTGTGAATCGCCAGCCCCGTGGGCGGACGCCCCCACCCCCCCCCCCATCGCGCCGTGGCTTCGGTGCCGCGGCTGCCCCGAGCCTCCGCTCCCGGTGCCCGCAACGCCCGCGGGGGGCCCCGAACGCCGCTGCCCCCGCGCCCGCCCCCGAGAACACCCAAACCCACCCGAACCCCCCGCACCGCGGGCAGCCCACCCAAATCCGGGGGGACCCTCGTGTGGGTTGCCCCCCCCCCCGCGGGTGCCCTTGGCGCTGTCCCCAATGCGAGGGGGGGAAAGGGGGGGGGGACACACGCGCGCCGACACCCGACACCCCCCCGCCCCCCCCCCACACCCAAAAAACGGGGGGGGGTCCCTCAAGGTGGGTTCCCCCCCCCCCCCACCCCAAGTGGAGCACCAATTGGGGTCCCCCCCCGTGCTTGGGGGTGGGGCAGGGGGCAGGGAAAACCCCCCCCCGTGTTTTGGGGGGTGGGGGTGCCCCCCCCGTGCCCCCCCCCCCCCGTAATTCGAGGCCCCCCCCCCGGTGCCGGTGTTGGTTTGGCTCCCGGAGGTTTCCATGACATTGCCCCGCCCCCCCCGGGACAGCGGGGGACCCTGGGGGGGGGACAGGGGGGGGGACAGGGGGGGGACAGGGGAAGGACAGGGCCACCACCCACCCAGGGAGCAGGGAGGGGCCCGTGGACAACCCTGGGGGGGGTCCTGCTGTGCGTGGGATTGGGGGGACACCCTCATGTGACAGCGACATCCCGTGGGACAGTGACACCCCCATAAGTGAATGGTGACACACTCAACAGTGACAGTGACACCCCCTGGCTGTGTTGAACACCCCCATGTGACAGTGACACCCCTGTGGTGCCATGACACACTCACAGTGAACAGTGACACCCCCCATAGTAGATGGTTGCAAACACCCACAGTCGACAGTGACACCCCCTGTGGTGACAAGTGGGCACACTACGGTGACAGTGACACACTCACAGTGACAGTGACAACCGCCCTGGCCAGTGACACCCTTGTGGGAAATGACAACGCCCAAGGGTGACAGTGACGGTGACACCCCACTTGTGGGGACCGGGAACACCCCCGCTGCGTGACACTCCGTGTCCAAAGGGGACTCCCAATGGCCTCAGGACCACCCATGGCCATGGTGACCCCACGAGCCACAGTGACCCCCCTGGTGACCACAGTGACCCCTCATGGCCACATGTCACTTAGTGACCACAGTGCCTCCTGGTGTACCACAGTGCCACCCTGGTACCACAGTGACTTCCCCATGACCACGGTGCCACCTTCTCCACCAGTGACCCCTCAATGGCCACAATGCCACTCTAGTGACCAAGGGCCAGCACAGTGACGCACCCCATGACCAACAGTGCACCCTGGTGACCAACAGTGACCCCTCATGACCAACAATGCAAACTCTAGTGAACCACAGGGGCACCACAGTACCACCCCATGACCACAGTGTCACCCCGGTGGACCACACTGGACCTCCTGGTGAACCACAGTGACACCTGTCACCACAGCTCACCAGTGGCCTCAATGCCACCTGGTGACCACAGTGACCCCTCAATGACCTCAATGCCAGCTCTAGTGGACCAAGTGACCCCCTGGTGACCACAGTGCCACTCGGTGGACCATAATGACCCCCATGACCACAGTGACCACTCAAATGACCTGAATGCCACTCTAGTGACCACAGGTGACCCCCTGGTGACCACAGGGGCACCACAAGTGACCACCCATTGACCACAATGTCCACCCTGGGTGACCACAGTGACCCTTCAATGGCCACAAGTGACCCTGCAATGACCCCCAAGACCTCAAAATGAACATAGTGCCACCCTGTGACCACAGTGACCCCCTGGTGACCAAATGCCACTCTAGTACCACAGTGACCCCCATGACACAGTGAAACCCCCCCCAAAGCCACAAATGCACTATAGTGACCACAGGGCCACCCTGGTGACCACAGTGCCACTCGGGGACCATAATGACCCCCATGACCAAGCAGTGACCCCTCAATGGCCACAGTGGCGCCCCTGGTGACCACAGTGACCCCTCAATGACCCCTCAATGACCCTCATGAACCCTCAAATGACCACAACCCCCCTCCCGTGACCCCCCATGTCCCGCGGACCCCCCCCGCCGTGCCCCCCCCCGCCACCCGTGCCCGGTGCCCGGTGGCCCGCCCCCCCCGCGCTGACGAATGCCGGTGGGCCACGGTGACGCCGGTGCTGGCCGTGACCTCCGGCGCGCCACGGTAATGGCCCTGGCTGGCGGGGGGCACTCGGGGGGAGCCCCTGCCGGGGGGTGCCCGTGCCCAGCCGGGGGCGGTCCCCGCAGGCCGGCGCGAGTACTCGCACCGCGCCACCACGTCCGAAGAAACGGCGGCGGGAAGAGGGAAGCAGAAGGAGAAGGAGCGGATGAGCTCAAGAAGGAGGTGAACCTGGTGAAGTGGGACGGACAGGGGACCAAGGGACAGACAGGGGAACAGGGACAGACAGGGGGACAGGCAGGGGAACAGGGGGACAGACAGGGGACAGGCAGGGGGAGAACAGGGACACAGGGCAGGGGACAGAGAGGGACACAGGACAGACAGGGACAGGCTAAGGGACAAGACACGGGAACGGAACAGGGGACAGAACAAGGGACAGACAGGACAGACGGGACAGCATGGGTACACAGGGAGCAGGGGACAGACAGGGACAGGCAGGGACACAGGGACAGACAGGGGACAGACAGGACAGCAGGACACAGGGACAAGGGCAGCCAGGGGACAGACAGACAGGAGACAGGCAGGACAGACAGGGGACAGGAACAGGACAGCCAGGGGACAGCGACAGGGACCAGGGACAGGGACAGACAGGGGACAGCAGGACAGACAGTGGGACAGAACAGGACAGACAGGGCCACCAGGGACAGACAGGGGAACAGGCCAGGAACAGAGGGACAGGAACAGGCAGACAGGGACAGGCATGGCAGACAGGGGACACAGGACATGACAGGGGGAACAGGAACAGGGACGCACCAGGGACCACAGGGACAGGGAACAGACCAGGGACAGCGACAAGGGACCAGGGGCATAGGGGCAAGCGAAGGGGTACAGAGGGGACAAGGAACACTAGAGGACAGGGGGACATGGGACATGCGGACAGGACATCGGGACATGGGGGACACAGATACAGCAAGGTGAACGGGATATGGGGACAGCGAGGGACAGGGACCAAGTGAGGGGCGATGAGGAAAGTGGACGAGGACAGGAGGGACATGAAGGACAAGTGAGGGGACAGTGGACAAGGGACAGCGACAGGGACAAACAGGGACAGCGAGGGACAGGGACATCGTGTGGCATAGGGGCACGGTGACATGGGTGACACGGGGACCAGGGGGACATGGGGGGCATGGGATGGTGCCGTGTATGTGCATTCATGGGGACACGGTTTGGCATGGGGTGACAGCAGTGCATGGGTGACCATGGGACTCCGGGGACAGCTGGCTGTGTCCATCCGCATCCGAGGGACGTGGGTGACACGGGACAATCGGGGACCATGCCAACCCCTGCTGGGGCGACTGGGGTCACGGGGAACCGCTGTCCATGTCACCCAGCTGAGGTGACAGTGGCACGGTGGACGCGGGCCGTGTGGCACTCTGGGAACAGCTGGAAAATGCCACCCCAGCCAGAGGACAGGGGTGGGGACACTGGGACAGCTGGCTGCGGGGCGCGGTGACAGGGGTGGCCCTTTGTCCCTCAGGATGACCACAAACTGTCCCCTGGATGAGCTGGGCAAGGAAGTACCATGGACCGTCCGGGTTGAGATTGTCCTGTGTCCCTAATGTCCCTGCTGTCCCGTGTCCTGTGTCCGCTGTGTCCTCATGTCCCCGTGTCCCTCTGTCCCTGTGTCCCTGGTGTCCCTGTGTCCGCTCTACCCTCACATCCCTCAAATCCAGATGTCCCGGTGTCCTGTGTCCCTCTGTCCCCGTGTCTCTGCTGTCCCATGTCCCCCCTGGTGTCCACGTGTCCCCATGTGACAGTGATCCCCCTGCTGTTCCTATTCCTCCAGTGTCCTCCCCAATGTCCCTGGTTGTCCACTGTGGATGTCCCTGGTGTCACTGTGGTCCCTGATATTCCTATGTCTCCCCTGGTGTCCCGTGTCCCCCTGGTGTCACGTGTCCTGGTGTCCCCATGTCCCTGCTATCCATGTCCCCCTGGTGTCATGGTATCCCAGTGTCCCCAATGTCCTTTGTCCCCAATGTCCCTGCTGTCCCCAATGTCCCGGTGTCCCCCAGTGTCCCCATGTCCCCCTGGTGTCCCCATGTCCCAGTGTCCCCCCGGTGCCCCATGGTCCTCTTGTCCCACACTCCCCTGGTGTCACCATGTCCCGGTGTCCCCCGGTGTCCCCATGTCCCCCTGGTGTCCCCGTGTCCCTGCTGCCCAAATGTCCCCCTGGTGTCCCCAATGTCGCCATGTCCGGTGTCCCCCATGTCCCTGCCTGTCCTGTGTCCCCCTGGTGTCCCCATGTCCCCATGTCCCCCTGGTGTCCACCGTGTCCGGTGTCCC
The DNA here is from genome assembly GCA_002167245.1 of Sporophila hypoxantha. Classification (NCBI taxonomy): domain Eukaryota; kingdom Metazoa; phylum Chordata; class Aves; order Passeriformes; family Thraupidae; genus Sporophila; species Sporophila hypoxantha. Next base: position 1,329 of record NDFG01000341.1, on the reverse strand, counting down.
CACGGTGTCCCGTGTCCCCCCGGTTCCCCATGTCCCCCTGGTGTCACCATGTCCCCGGTGTCCCTGCTGTGTCCCCAGTCCCCGGTGTCCGCCGTGTCCGCCCTGGTGTCACATGTCCGGTGTCCCGGTTCCCGGTGTCCCTCCGGTGTCCCCGGTGGTCCCCATTCCCCCTGGTGTCCCATGTCCCGGTGTCCCCTGGTGTCCCCGTGTCCCCCCTGGTGTCCCCATGTCCCGATGTCCCCTGGTGGTCCCTGTGTCCCCCCTGTGTGTCACCAATGCCCGGTGTTCCCCGTGTCCCCATGTCCCCCTGGTGCCCCCATGGTCCGCCAAGTGTCCCGCCGGTGTACATGTCCACCTGGTTGTCAACATGTCCGGTGTCCCCTGGTGTCCAACCGTCCCCGTTGTTCCCCCCGGTGTCCCCAACGTCCCCCTGGTGTCACCAATGTCCCGGTGTCCCCTGCTGTCCCCACGTTCCCGGTGGTCCCATGTCCCCCCGGTGGCCCCATGTCCCGGTGTCCCCCGTGTCCCCCTGGTGCAACCATGTCCCGGTGTCCTGCTGTCCCCAGTGTCCCCGGTGTCCCCGTGTCCCCCCCTGCTGTCCCATGTCCCGGTGTCCCGGTGTTCCCCCGGTGTCCCCATGTCCTGCTGTCCCAGTGTCCCCCTGGTGTCACCATGTCCCGGTGTCCCCCGTGTCCCCATGTCGCCCCTGGTGGCACCATGTCCCCCCTGGTGTCCCCGATGTCCCGCAGGGCCTGACCAGCCCGCGCTGCCGAGATCCTGGTGCAGGACGGCCCCAACGCGCTGACGCCGCCGCCCACGACCCCGAGTTGGGTTGAGTTCTGCCGGCAGCTCTTCGGGGCTTCTCCATCCTGCTCTGGATCGGGCATCCTCTGCTTCCTGGCCTACGGCAATCCAGGCCGCCATGGAGGACGAGCCCGCCAATGACAACGTGAGCGCCAAGGGCACACGGGGACACCGGGGACACCGGGGACACGGGACATGGGGGACACCAAGGGACATTGGGGGGGCATGGGGGCATGGGGGCACTGGGGCATGGGGGCACGGGGGGCAATCAGGGGGTATAGGGGGTATGGGGGACACCGGGGGCATTGGGGGGCACCGGGGCGCATGGGGGGCACAGGGGCACAGGGGGCATGGGGAGCACCAGGGACACGGGGGGTTGGGGACACGGGGGGCACCAGGGGCATTGGGCATGGGGGAACCGGGGGCATTGGGGGCACAGGGGGCATTAAGAGGGGTATAGGGGGCATGAGGGTATGGGGGACACCGGGGGCAATTGGGGCCAACCGGGGGCATGGGGGCACATGT
>NDFG01000340.1:62274-81712 GCA_002167245.1 Sporophila hypoxantha | reverse complement strand
AATCTCTGGTGATTGCTGCAAAGCTGTTACAGAACACACGGGGAAATAATTTCAGGAACAACGTGAACCTTTTACAATGAAACCTGCACTATGCAAAAGTAGCTTTGATTCAGATAAGAAAGAAAATTGAATAATTGTGTTGTATGACACCATGATGTTATTGATCTAATCTCTTCCGCTCTTGAAATCAGAAGGTATTCTTCAGAACAGCCTTGCTTGTTGGCCCAGGGGGAAAATGGGTGGGAATGGATCTCCTGCCTCCAGCCTGTGTATGCTGACACTTGTTGCTGCAAGAACTTGGCCTCATAGAAATTTGATCATTTTGGATTTTTCTAAATTACCTATTACGGTTCAGGAATACAAAGTATCCGTGCTACCTTTTGGGAAAAGGACCCTAGCAGAGATGTAGGAGGAGGTGAACATGGTACTGCATGGAACAAACATCCCAACAACTTCAAAAGCTTCTCTTCTGGTCAGTTCTGCGTTCTTCCTCTCTTCTTTGCAGAGGTCTGAGAGAAGGCGCAGCATTTGATAGGGCTGGGGCTTTTGGAATGGGGCAGTAGAGGGAGGCAAGAGCTGGTAGGAGGAACTGCCCCTGACATTCAATTATTATCACCCCAGATGAGAAAAACAAACCTACAAGGGATGCATTACGAGGGAAGGCAAAGCAGTTCTGCCTCTTTCTGAGCAATTTATGCAAAATATTTTAGGTAGATCAGATAAAGCTTGCTCTTTAGTCTCTTTATTCAAACGAGGGAAGGGAAAGGAAAGAAAGGGAAGGGCAAAGGAAAGGGAAAGGGAAGGGAAAGGGAAAGGGAAAGGAGTGCCTATGAAGGAGTGAGCAAAATCAGGCTGTTTTTTGTGTTGTCGGTTAAGTGTAGCTGTTTACTTGAGTGTCTAAACTTAAGCTCCATTTTAGTTTCCCTGAGAAGGATGCCTATTTTCTACTGAAACTGAAATAAACCCCAAACCAGAAACACAGGTTTTTGTTATATGAAGATACTTACAAGCTCTTTTCCTTTCAGGCACTAATTTTCACCAGCTCTGTCTCTCATTTCTTTAGCCGCTAAGAACTGCCCAGCAGTTCAAGAGTGGGAGAGGGAAAAAAAGCCAACAATGCCACCATCACCTACATTATCACTGTGGATCAAAGCCACCAGCCCTCTCCTGAAGCATTTCCCTCATCATAATTAAAGTTGCTCACTTTCATTATTTGAAAACTGCTCACACAGGAGGAAGCAGGCACTGTCCAGTCTCCATACTGCCCAGGCAGAGGAACATCAAGTTACCCAATCAGACGTGCTGAACAGAGTAACCACCCCTAAATCAGTAGCCTGGATTACAGTTTTAACATACAAGAATGAGAAAAAAAGTCATTACTTAGAAAGGCCTGTCTGGCCAGAGGACTTCCTCCATGTTTTCGCTACTTGCATTTACTGAGCATGCTGGACACTCAAGAAGATTTGATTAATGTCATACCCAAGTTTACAAAGAAGTGTAGAGAGCATTTGCTTGTGGAATGTCCAGTTTTAACATTTTAGCATGCAAACTTGAGTAACAATTTGGTCAAAACTAGTATGACAAAAGACTATAAAGACACACAATAGAGGACATTATTTTTCTTTTTTATCTAGAGGGGGGAAATTTCTAGAAAAATCCGCTCCTGGTATAGCATTATAGCAAATGTTTAAATGCCTTCATAGATTTGTGCCTCAGTTCTAAAATTTCGGTACTTTAACATTTACTTCACTAAGATTCTATTTGATATTAAAAATTGAGCTAAAACTAATAGATGAGCTAAATTAAAAAATAATTGCATTGAAAAAATCATATAACTCAACACATTTCAGGATTCAGGAAAAAATGGAGTATTCACTTGTCTTTCTCAGATTGAATGATTTTCCAATTTTAGGGCAACAGAAACAGCACTTGGGAATTCTACTATCCTGAATTACTCCATCATGCTAACTGTTAGCAGCTTTGCAAGACACAATCTCACACAGAGCCTGCAGCTTCTACTTTAAGTGCCAAAAAAAGCGAATTCTTAATGAAAAATTAGGTTTGAGGTTACTTGGAGGCTAAAAGATCACTCTTGGGACATAACTGAGGAATTGCTATCAAAGTTTACTGAGATCACTTAAGTTACAGGAATGCCAACCAAACTGGATCTGTGCTCGTACCTTACTAAATCACGGTTAACCATCAATCAATGGTTACTTGTATTTTCAGGTGCCTCCCAAATCACTCAAAAAACTACTGTAAGAAAGCCTGGCTTCTACATGGGATTATAATTTTAAGCCTCATTGTCTCATTAATTCTTTTTTACTGATGGTTCAATGTGTTTGTCATTGATACACCTAACTGCCAGAGAATCTTGGCTGTTGTTATCAGATGGGCAAGCAGGTTCCACACATGGTAGTAAAATTACTCTTGCCAGTGATAATATAGAGTAGCCTGTTATGTTGCAGATTTTTTGTATTTTACGTACATCAGCATCCTTAAACAACATTGATTGCCTTTTCTCTGTACCCTGATTTCACATCTCTTTTATTACACTTCTTCAAACTCCTCTTGGAAACAAGTTCCCTGTCTATTCAGTTTATACCCTATGGAAAAAACTTTTTTTACTTCTACAATGTCTGTAAGGATCCCATAAAGCAGGAAAATCTTTATAAAAACAGATGAAACAGGAGAATATTTTTAATATGTATATCAGAAATTTGCATGTACATGTTCTGTGCAGCGATGTATACAGACAGTGAGTGAAGCTTTAGCACTTCAGGGGAAGGACACCCCAAGACTGCACAGAACATCTGATATCATAGATTATTTATTAAGATATTATTGCTTCTAAAACTTCAGCTCTGTAGATAGGTGAATATTTTTATGTCAGTGCATATATTAACTTCTGCACTCCCACCCATGCACCCCACATTATGCCTTAAGAAACTTTAGCATGTGTATAAAGTTAATGCTACATTTCTACAATGTAGAATTAATTTTCGTTTATTGCTTATATTTCCCATTTAAGACATCCAGTCACACTTGACCTTGCTGCAGATAATAGAGACTTGGTGAGTTTTTTGAATGGCCCTTTCCACCCCTAATTCTTAGGGATGCATTAAAAAATGGCAGTAGATGCATTTTTTTTCACTTTTAAACGTAGCTAAATTGTTCATTATGCACTTTTGTTGACATATTACCATCTTCATTAGCACTGCCAGTTACCTAGTTGTGAGGTCTCTTTTGCATGTTTTCACTCTATTGGCACGTCAGGTGAGTTTTTCCATCATTTGAATGCATTTGACAGTCATATTTGCAGCTCTGCAGTCATCACTTGACTGCCCTTTTGTCAGCATTGGTATACCTTGGTACAGGTACTATACCTTATTCCTTGCTTGTCTATAGCTTGCTTTCCCTAATCATGACTCCTCAGCTCATGATACCAATTTCAGTAAACAGGCCCCACTTCAGAATTTTGACGAAAAATTTTTTAGCTTTTAAAGACCTGGAATAAATTGCTTAAGGCCATTTACTTAGATATGCTATCTAGCATTTACAATAAGTTGTCAGTAGATTGAAAACATTCAGTTGGCTTTTACAGCATCAATTTGATCTGCGAGTATTGCAGCTCTTTCCTGTTCCTATTGCTTTCTAACAAATTCGTTTAATTTACTGCTTCATTGTCTATTCAATAGTGACACTAAAACAAACTTGTTATCATTTCCCAGTTTGCCACAGAGTCTTTGTTATACATAGACTGAAATTTGCTACCTAAGTTCTCTTCTAAAATAATACTGTGCATTTTATTATCAGCAAAAACCATTTCTTGTGTTTCACGGAAACTTGGTTGGAACAGCAGCAAGATTTCTTTTAAATAAGCTACTGCTTAATTGCACCAACTTTGTTCTTACTTTTCTTCTTTGACACCTTAGTCTCACAAGGTTTCAGCTTATTGCTTGGAAAACTGATATGACCCAGTATTTTCTGCATTCAAAATGAAAAAAGAAAAATATTTTATTTGAAGATTTCATCTACCTCCTTTACAACAATTAAAGCGACATAGGTATGTCTGGAGAGAGGGAAGAGAGATCTAATTCAAAATCTCCCATCTGTGCCCTTTTATCCAAAGGACTAGATGTCCAAAATGCAGCAATCCAAAGTGTCTTGGATTTTGGCAAATATACCAAGCAAAAAAATGCCACAATTTATAGTGTCATTGAAGAACATTGTTTGTAGGCAAACCCTTTCTAATTTCTCAATTTCTACCATACTCTACATTTTTCTATACACTAACCCAAGACATAGATTGAATTCAAGTCTTTTACTATAATATGTAACAGTTAACCAGAGTTTTCATGGGTGACAACAATGTCAATTTAGGAGTCTAGATTTCAACAAAATTCCCACTTTAACTGAAACTCCTCAATCGCAATTGTCATGCATCTCGCTGAGATTCTGAGTACCTGGGAAGCAAAACAAAGCCACAAGGAGAATTGGTTGCCCCACTTGCTTCTAGTGACTTGAATTTTCTTGGACACTTCCACAAAAGAACACCTGCTTGCTGTTTTTGAGAACAAACTGTTCCTGGCCTTCTCTGAAAGCTTACTCCAGGAGGGGGCTCACAGGTGTGAAGGCATCTCTAGTCGGCCCAAAAATAACACTGCCTGGAGGAAGCAGATCTAAAGCTCTTAAGAGTCTCGCTTGCTAATCTAGACAGCTCTTGTTTTCGCCTTTACAGGTTGCTGCTCTAGGGTGCTAATTTCCGCACACGTTGTAGAAAGAGCAGATCCACCTCCTTAAGGAAAGTCTTACTGGGTGAAAGAACACCTTGTAAATCCTCCTTAATGACTGTAGACTGAACTATTTATTACTATGTAAGCATATAGATTACAATCCAACTCTGTATCTTTAGCTCTCTTCCCTCCCTCCTGCAAAAGTCCTGGCAAGATCCCACATCTAAACCTGCCAATGATTTTTTAAGGCAATAACAGTTTTGCTAACTTGGAATTGGATGTCTATTCCTCCCCTTTCTTCACTTTACAGCATTTAGCACTTGCTAACTTGGAGCCTGTGTGTTGTAATAAAGTTTTGTTAAACTTCCAGAGCAGTGCCAACTTAGAGATCTGCTTCATGTCCACAGTGTTGGAGTGGCTGCAGTGATGAAGGATTTCAGCGTAGGAGAAGGTCAGCCCAATGCCACTAAGAGGATTTCTGCAATCGACGGAGAAGAGGAAGCTGGTGTTCTGGATGGAGAAGGACCAGAAGAGTTTCTTAAGAGTAATGCAGCAGAAGGAACCCTTTGGCCCAGGACTAGCCTAGAAATGTTTATTCTGGACAGGACTGCATCTTTTGTTAGAAGATTAAAAACAGCAAGAAACATGAAATCTTCTTACTTAGCCCATCTCCTGTGAAGGCAGGACTCAGAAAAATACTAGAAATAAAAGCCTCAATCCTGCCTTTCTATTAACTCTTAGTTCTACTGACTCTTGTTTGATTTTCAGGGAGGGCAATTCGGTCAGGTTGCTCTTCTGCTGCCCTCTTTCTTTGAAATTTTAAAACAAAAAGAACAAAACCCTCATTTAAAAAGCCAATTAATCAAAGCAAGGCGAGTATAGCTCCATTAAACTGTACAAGACTTTGGGACAGGCATGGTGCCATGAATATTCATAGCAAAACTCTCCACCACTCAGTCTGATAATCCCCTGTTTATTCAAAAGCAAATTATAAGCCGCTAGAATAACTATCAAGGACTGCTCTATAGATTTGTCATTACTGTTCATGAATTTGGATATTTATGCTTTCCTTTGATCATTTCATAACAAATGGAGATCTTAGCCTACATTTCCAATTATTCATAAAGCAATATAGGCTGAAATAAATGATAAAGCAGAAAAGTATTGATTTTTGCAGGCACTTGTCCCAATTGGAATGTTTTTTCATTTCTGTCAGAATTTCAAATGTTTGCCTTGGTTTTACCAAATAGAAATGTGAATCTACACATTATTTCAATTTCATTTCATGGAGCAGTGACTTAGGAAAGTTGCCTAGTACAGAAGATTGACTTTAAGGGTAATAGAAGGAAAATTGTTCATAGTCACTCTTATTCACAGAGCAAGATTACAGCAACAGGAAATTTCAGTTACCAGCAAATAACATGTGGCCTGGAGGTGAACATATGGTATTGTCATACTGCTCAGCTTGCACTTGCCAAAACGGCCATAGAAGGAAAAAAAAAACCCCAAACCAAACAAAAGAAACCATGTCAGTGAGTGTATTAAATAATTGGATGTAGGTTAAACCATGTTATCAAAGACTGGAAGCCTTAATTAAAGCATAGTAGAAAATTCTGGAAATTTGCATTTAAAATGCAAACAATATCTCCTTTTATGCAGGAGCCATGTGATTGCTCGTGGTAAGAAATTGAAATAATTGAAATTTAGAAGTTTTAATATACCCTAGTGCAGCCAATAAGAATCTTTATCTCATTGTACTCATATGAAAGGATGTGTGCGGCGAAGCATATGGATCTAGAGATGATTAAATTAGTGACTATTTACTGCAAAAGAGAAGAAACAGACATATAAATAAAAGCTGGAAACAAAAAAAAGTCTTTTCTTTTACAAATATGGACTAAAAAAAAAGATATACACAAAATTGATAGTTTAGGGTAAACATATAAGGCTCAATTTAATATAATTTCCCTTATATTTTACAAACTTGACCTGAATTGGATTAAGATGGTGGATCTTGGCTTTCTCTGCTAATAAATCCATGACTAACAGATGGTGGCTGGTTGAAATTTAATTTTCAGTCATGTGAGACTTTTTGATGGGTCAAGCCACTCTCGAACTTGGGAGGATGATACAAGTATGATGGCTGGCATGGAACAGGCTCCCCCAGGCAAGTGGTCCCACCACCAGCCTGACAGAGTTTCAAAAACGTGCTTGGACAATGCTCTTCATAACAAGTGTAACTCTTGGCATTTGTCCCTGTGCAAGAGCCAGGACTTTGATGGTATTTGTGGGTCCCTTCCAATCAGCTCACTCTGTGACAATAATGCCTCCTTTCTTGTAAGGATAGAATTTACCTTTTCCGAAACACCATAGAAGTATGCGGCGAGGGACACTTTAGAAAATGTGCCCAAAAATAGGGTCCAAAAGTCTTATTGTAGGCTGGCTGATAACAAAGGAAAGAAGTTTTCCAAAGTGCTCAGTTGGCAAATAAATTTCCCTTCAAGAGACAGCTGATGAGAGCTCAGCGTTCAAAAAGAAGGTACTTAACTTAAGGCAGTTATTGGAAATATTCCCTCACGTGCATGGGATTGCAAAAATGAAAATTCTTTGCTTCCTTAAATCAAAGTCAGGGTTGAAATAAACACTCACTGAAATGATGGTTACTGCCTTCATCTCTATAATTATATCATTTATATAAATTTACTGCCACAAGACTTATTGAGCTATAGGGCCAAGTATAAGTGTGCTGTACATGCAAAGGTCTTGGTTTAAAAACACGTATTGGTTGTCATAGGATGGATTGGTGTAATTCAGGCCAGGAGGTAACCTTTGGGAGGTCTCCCAGCCCAAAGCAGGCCAGTGCTGGAGCCAGAGCAGGCTGCTTCATGGCTTGGACCAGCTGGGGCTTGAAACCCGCTGAGGATTTAAAAAATGCACAGACTACTCAGAGTGACCCGCTCCACTGCCTTCCTCATGGAAGACAGTTTCTGTTTTTCCAACAGCCCAAACTCTCATTTCAACTTACACGGATGCCTCTTGTCCTCCCACCCTGCACTGCACTGCAGTGGGGGAGCCTTGCTCCATCTCCTGTTTGTAGGCTGTAGGTGTCTCCAGGTGCCCACAAAGCCCTCTCAGTTCTTCAAGTGGGCGCTGTGTGGTAAAAGCCAAATTCTCTTTGCCTGAGCAACAGACAGCCTAAAGGCCCTTTTCCCCCAAAGTGTCAGGATCAGCAGAAAAGCACCAGACCTCTTCTGGCCTTGGCAGAGGGTGCCTGTGTAGAAGCAGGGTCCGGATCTGCCAGCCCCCATCAGCAGGCCAGCCAGGAGACATGGGCCTCTGTCCCCATAGAAGTGGGGATCTCCCTCTGCCTGCCTCAGGCCTCCTCCTGGTGCTGCCATGAGCCTGGATGCCTCCCCAGGCCCACAGCTTTCTTGTCCCCACCTGCCATGGGCAGTCACACCCCGTGCGGCCTCTGGATGGAGGCACAGCCCCCCTGCCTTTTCCAGGAGTTGCGACACCTCCAATCTTCCTCTGCCATGGGAGGACCTCATGTGCTCCATCCAGGCACCACCGGACCTCCTCTCTGCTCAGGGCTTGGGAGGGCCTCTCAACAATCTCCCACAAGAGATCTTACACAAGCCTTCCAGTTCAGGTTTGAAGACTAACCGACTTAATTTGTTCCTGGCAGTCATTTTTATCTGACCTTATATGTCTGGAAACGTAATATTGTCAATGGTTAGTATGATCTCTCTCTCTTCTCCAGGTGGACTGGAGCTTGAAAGCAGAGTTTACTAAGTCTTCTTCTGGTGGGAAAAACTTGCTCCAAAATAGTCCAGGAGATACACTTTTAAAATCTGCTGATCTTATGTTGGTCTTTGGGCAAGCGGGAATAATACCTTAGCTTCGGTTGGGACAGTTCCCAGTTGGTGCTGATGGGCAGGACTCCAGTAAGAATCCCTGGTCCCTGAAGGGTATTAAAAAATGTGTGTCTATGGCACATAGGACATATTAAGTGGTGAACTTTGGCAGTTGCTGGGTCAGCAGTTGGACTGACAACCTTAGAAGATCTTCTCCAACCTAAATGTTTCTATAATTCTTTTCTTCACTCTCCTTAGATCAGACCTGCCTTGCTCTCCTTCTCCTCCCAGGGACAGCACAGCACACCCATGTCACTTCACCCCTGGGGATATGTCGAGGCAATGGGCTGCTGGGCTGTGCCAGAGCATCCTCTGTTCTGCACATGGCCCTCCTCCCTGACAGCCTTGCAGCAAACTTGCTAGGCCAGTGCCACCCCTACTGCCACCGTTTTAAACTTGGTTTGGCTAAACCCCAAATAACTTTTGGGTATGAACTCTAGTAAACTGTGTTAATTCAAGCCTGCAGTGACTCAGCTGGCATCATAACACTGCATAACAAAGAAAACTAATTTTTAAACCATCATCTGGTGTAATTGCCATCAGTTTAATCGGAGCTGCTTCCAGGCAGAGTTAAGCTAAGCTGGCTCTGCTTGGTTGCAGCAGACCTAGGTCTAGAAAAGCTGTGAGCAGAATACAAGACCATGTACAATTATAGATTACTTCAGCTCAGGCATTCTCATGCTGCAGGGTATAAATTAATCACCCCAACTGCCACCGCCTTTCTTCGTGTGCTTTTGGGGGAGCTAATGAATGCTTCCCTCCAAAACATTATGCTGCCATCCAGTGCTCTGGGCCTGCTGTCCTCTCAGGAGCCTGTGAAGAGTGACAGAACACTGACCCACTTCCATAAATGAATCACCAATTCTCAAGAAAAACACATGATGTTATCATAAAATTGGACAAAATCCAAGTAATGGAGAGCACGGAAACAAGCGGTCCCCTTTTTCCACCGGCTCAGATGCCTTTCTTGCATTAATTGGGAGTGCGTCAGCAGGGGAGGTAACTCTGTTAGCTAATTGATAACGTTACTAAGGTTCTCAGGTTATCTTGCCAAATTGTGTTTAATCGCTAACTTGGAAAGTCCTATTACAGATCGTTTTATTAATCTTTAAAGGTCAGGATTTTAGCAAGATTTTGCATTATTTAAGAAGAAAACTGGCTGGATGAATTGGGCAGGAGTAGAGTCCACGCCCACCTTTGAAATCACAGCCATCAGCAAAACTTTCTTGAGACCTATTGACTGGGTTCAAAGGGACTGAGACATGCCATTTAGACAGAGAATTACATTTTCTGTTGAATATTTAAAATAGAGCAGTATAATCCATGGGATCTCAGGCAGTGTTTTACATTTGCTGAACTGAGTTGTCCGATGCTGTTTCATTGCTTAAGAAGACACATAACAGCACTGTAACAGATTAAACATTTCCTTTGACTCCCATTAAATGGAATCAGTAAACATGAAGCCGTACCAGCCTGAAAAAATTGTTACTTGCTAAAACACGACTTTGAGAGTTTGGCCCAGAACACCTCAGGATGCAGGCAAGAGAGAGTTGGTCCAACCTCTCCTGTTGAGACTACCTCTTGCAGTGTGAGTGACCTCCTTTCTGCACTGCCACAAGCTTCCTCCCCTCATGAGTATGAGCTGTCTATCCTGTATGTGGCTCCTCTTAGACAGGATGCAGCTGAAGACTCATGACCTTTATTCGCGAGCTGCCAGTCTCATTTCTTGGGTGTCCCTTCTGTAGGTGGTGATTAAACAAGAGTTTAGGCCAGCATCATCCTGAAAAATGGGAACCACTATGAGTTCATTCCTTTGCCATTTGTCTAAGGATTAAACTCCAAACAGGTTGGGAAAATGTGGATCATACACCACAGATCAACAGAATGATTGGAAAGCAGAATGAAGGAAGTCAACATTCCCCTGAAGATCTGGTCTAGGCCTCAGGCCAGTTTGGGATAAAAAACTCTATGGTTTAAAGCAATTTTATGCCATGTTTTTGTTTGTGACCTTCAGTCAAACAGCATGGAATATAGCGTTGTTTCTAGTTCAACCTTATTAATGGGGAGTGGATTCACTGCGCTCTCTCAGAGCAACAATGCAGCTATGGCTGCAGGGAATTCTTCACAGCATAATAAACCCAGGCATTTAACTAAAACTGTAACAATCAATCACCTATTGTCATTAAAATCCAGGTAATGTTCTTGAAGTGGTCGTAAAATTTCTTGCCTTCCCATTGTCTCACATGCCTGTAGCTGAATTGCATCCAAGCTCTTGAAAGGGAAAAATTATATTCCTATTGTCTTGCTGGACCTATACCAATGTTATCATATTGATGTAAACCAGCATCCAGACCCTTCATTTTCTTTAATAAGAGCAAAACACTCGCTATGTTACGTTTCTTCTTACTCAAGAATTAAATGTTACAGAAGCGATATTATTCTTCTAATAAACTCTTTTTTCATTTTTCCATAGCCTCTGCTTTCTCATATCAGCCTTTGAAAAACTCTTTAATACTTCTCTGAATGAGAATGTTCTTTTTTTTTCCATTGCCTGACTCTTTTCCTTCCTTATAAATCAAGATGTTTTGCAAAGGCAAGATGCTTTACAGATTATTAGAAAGATAGTTACATTATTGTTTTTAAAAGGCCAGCAGCCACAAGATGTTATTAAATGCTTTTCTGAATTATACTTAATATTCAAATTAAAAGGCAGAAGACATGGTTTAAATCAAATCTAAGATGGGTAGACTCCTTTGGAAATGCCATCTTTTTAGACTTTTAACCATAAGGGCCAATAAGCCATTGGGAATATGAGTTCCAAAGGAACATAAGCAACATTTTATTGTCTGGATGACTCTAAATCTAGATTGGAAACAAAAACCCTAGCCACTCACTTGGCAAGCGAGAGATTTCACTCTGATTTTCTTGAACACAGAATTTTAACAAAAGTGCTTGTACTTATTGGTTTTCATGAAAAGACTGTGGGGGTTATTCTAGGACTGTTTTGTGTAGGTTGGAGTGAGTTCCAAAGTGGATGAAATTACTGTTTTTAAAACCCTGAATTCCACAAGTGATTAAATTTAATCTTCTAAAATATGTGTATTTTCTATCTGTGAGTACATGGTGCTTACAGCTATTGCATAAAATAAGTTTATGCAGTCCTTGGAATAAAGTAACCATGTGCTTCCTACAGATGCAAAAATTGAGGCACAAAACACAAAAAAGTAATTTTCCAGGAGCCCACGAAAAAGTAAAAAAAATATCATTTTGCTGGGATTGCCTCTGCACCACTTCCAGCTTGACCAGATACTTGACTGACAGTGGTACCTACCTTTCCAGTCTCTGGTGAGATACATGAGTACCACCCCTGTGACACACAAAAAGAATTAAACTTTTACAACAGGATGTGGAAAGGGATTTGCCTGGCTTTGCCAACATGTGTCCTGCGCTCATCTGTTCTTCCGGTTACTAGGCCATATAATGGAAAAAGGGATAAAATCACACTAGAAAAAACAAATGCTTGTGGGAAAACTAGAGGCTTGGTAAGGAACAGTATAGAAATGACAAGTTTGACAATAGTCTTGAAACAAGGTTTCCTACTTCTAGTTAAGGGCAATCAATGTAATTATTGAGAAAGGAATAAACATGATGTTCATTTGATCCCACCAGGAACAGGAGACAAAAAACCCAGAGAGATGAGAAGCACTTGATTGGAGAAGTCTGTTAGAAATTAGTTGTTGATTTGTACTCTGATGATTCTGAGTCACTAAATATTTTAACAGACAAAACAAAAAGACATGTTTAGCTTTATACAGTATAATTGTTACATAATGCTTTTTGATTTCATTCAGCACTTATACTCTTAGCAATACAACATGAAACCTGAAATTCAAATGTCCAATAAACAGAGGTTACTCAGCAGTTGACCTAGTATCATCTCCGTTGCTAAGAAATTACGGGCTGATTAATATTCTGAGCTGTCATTTTTACAGGTCCCTGACCATGGCTTACTGAAAAAAAGGGTTTTAAAAAAATTTCATATTACGAACTCAGAATGAGTCACTGCAGCCCTTCATTATATATGGAGAGAAAAAGGACCTTAAATGACTTACCACTAGGATGATACTGATTTCCGTAAAGAGACGGTAAAAATGTCTATTATCTGATTATGGCAACTTCTAGTATTTTTAAACTCCTTCTTCTGACTCTTCTTGCCTCAAAGAACAGTTAAAAATCCTAAGAAGGCACTTAAGCATTAATTTATATATCCATAGCAGACCGAAAAGAAAAACCCATTTAAACGCTCTTCACATTAAAAACACTTTTTAATGGGAGAGAAAAATTTTACAAGCTGTAGAGGAAAAAAAACCTAAAAATATCCCTACAAAAAAGAAAAGCCAGATTATATTTCATAAAACAAAAGAGACCATCAAGCAAACACTTCTGCTGAACTCATATAATAAACATCCACAATCTTAAGCTTCATGTTTGCGGTGCCACATGGTGGCCATATTAAACTGATCACCACATTAATGTTAGCATATTTCCAAGCATACTGGAGAGAGATCACTGATGTACCTATTTCTATATTATAGCAATAGTACTTATACCTTTTTACTTTAGTCGTTGGATCGTTAGATACTCATGAATATTGCGCCCAGGAAAGAATCCAATATATTTCTTAGGTATTTCCCAATTATATTACACTCCGCTATTCTCAAAACCCCCCCTCCATACCACAATTTCCAATTTTTTCCATTTTTTTCTGAACTCCATGGTTTAATCTCTCTCGATCCATTTTCTGTTTCTTTGGTATTTTTTTATTAGGACAAACTCTTATTTATTTGTATATTTGGCCATTATCTCTAGTTTTACTCCCCTCTCATTTGATTTCAGGCATTCCTCCCGGTACCTCCTTACCCTTACAATCATTTCAAAAAAGCATAGCACCCAATTTATTTTTCCAATGGTTTCCATCATTCTCTTTAGTTAACTTTGCCTTACAAATCATGCTTAACATGATAAAATGGCTGCTTTGAAAAAAGAAGAAAAGGAAAAGTACATATTCTTGTGTGGGATAAACTTGGCTTTTTTTTTTCCATTTTTCAGCATGTATTCCAGTTATTATTTAATATGTATTTTAATCATGCAACAATCCGGCTTCACCTCTCAGATTTCCTCCATTGACTGGTGCTGTTGCCATCTTACCTCCCACGAGTAATCTCAAGATTGTTATTCCATTGAGTTTATTTAGCGTGCGACGCTCTTCATTGAGGATTTCTCGATGTTTCATTTTATGGCTAGCTATGATTTAGTTGTTATTTTGTGCAGTGTTTTTGTGTTCTTAGAATTTGGTATCGTAAGAGTTCATTTCGCCGCCTATAATATGTAATACCCCAAATCTAGAGAACAACTCCTCAGAATTTTTGCCCTTCCCATGTGTTCTCCTGCCCACGCGTATAAAAGAACAATACCACTGGTCCAATTCTTTGCCACCTAATAATATCTTCGCGACCGTTTGTGAAACCCGAGGCAGCTCGAGTTAATCTCGTTGGATGCCGCAATTGTTGATCCGATATTTTTTCAGCTGTCCGTGATATATATTTTTATCTACATTGCTGTGTTTTGAGTTGTACTCCCAGTGAGTGCTCCCCCACAAAATTGTTACATTATTGAATGAAGAAATGGTCCAATTCCATTGAGCGGTCAGCTGGCAGTGGTGGCAGGAAGCAACTTCCTGCTTTAAATCTCTAAAAGTGGTTGCCGTCTGCAATATGTAATTGCGGACTATTAGCTCTAGCTGTGCGGCTATATGTGCACCAGTAAAAACTAGAAGAGCGACGTGAAAGCACGCCCAGAGCAGCAACAAGGTGTACTGTTCATTTTCTCAACTGAGATTGTTGTGAAAAATGGCAGTTGGATAAGAAAAAATCAGATATTTAGCGCGGTGAGAGAGATTCTGATATAGAGGAGGAGCGGTGGGGAAAGGGGAAAATGATTGAACAATGCGTTCGAGAAAAATTCAAGATTTTGAGATGTGGAGTCGTGCTTTCCGGGGAGGGGTAGAAGTGCGTAAAACAAAATGCAAATTGTGGATAGCGGTTGTTGAGAGGGGAGAACAAAAACAGGGGGGCAAGATAAAAAAGGTGAGTTAATAACAAGGAGCGTGAATACACAATAAGGTGAGCGTAATATATAAGGGGGGACCAAATTAGAATGTGGGCAAATAATTCGAGATTCTTGAGGGTAAAAAATCGGAATGGGGGAGGGGTGGGGGAAGCAAGGTGGGGGAAAAAAATAAGACGGATAAATAAAAGAGGCCAAGTGCATCGTAAGTGGGAAAATCTAGATTCTTAATTCCCAAAGAAAAAGACGTGAATATAATCGGATGTTCAGGCAAATGGAGCGAGGAGCAGAGGAAGAGTGGAGCGCGTGAAGCTAAATTATAGATAAGTTAGTGGGATTAGAGATATATGACGAAAAAACCATAGGTGGGTGAAAAATTAACTATTTCGAGAGTGGTTTATAAGACTCACGAAGGGGGATGATTAGGGTAGGAATTAAAATCAACTCAAAGGGAGAGGGAGAGTGTAGAGCAGTTATAATGTTGTGGGAAAAATGGGGGATGAAATAATTCGACACAAGAAAATTACAATGCGACTTTAAGCCCGTTTCATATTAAATGTTGTAAGCAATCACTATGTTAAGTTCTGGTTGGAGTGCAGTGTGAGGAATTAACAAAGAGTGCAAGAAGCGATGATGGCTTGAGGGAGAGAACAAAATTCCCGAATGTGGCGAAGACATTATCGCATTGTATGTGGAGCGTGTACGGGCGTTTGCGCAGTAGGATAGTGGAGAGCGGAGCGAGCGAGCAAAACGTGCGCTAGAGAAGGGAGATGCGAAGGAAGAGAGAGAATAAGAGATATATTAAGACAGTTGTAAATGATATTTAAGACATAGGTTCATAGAAATGAGGTATTAAAAAAATTTCCCACACCAAATATACATTCTGGAATATTAATCCCGCTCGCGCGACTTCTTCTACCTAGAGAAGAAAAGACCTCCCCACTGATAGGAGATATAATGTGCCCCAAAACAGTTTCCAAAATAGAAAGTCCAGTCGCGCAGTCCTACGAATGACTGTCCCAGTGATATTTTTCTCCCGTATTAAATATCACCCCAAAGTCCGCTCAAATACTAATTTCGCGGATTCCTCGAACATCAAAAATTTGTTCGTGCGCTCCAATAAATTTCCATCTGAAAAATTCAAGAAGATTTATCGCGCCTTCCTAAAATATATCTCGACACTCCGACAAACGGAAATTCTCCCAAGAAAATCGCATTACCTTCTCCTTTAAATTTTTTCATGTCCGGCGGAAACCAAATACCACTCACCAAAGAAAATACCTTCCCACACCCGCCATATCAGGCATTCCCCCATAAAATTTCCACCCCATTACCTTAGTTCCACACATAAGCATTTCTCACCACAAGATCACCAGCCCATGCGAGAGAAGAGAGACCTCACGAAATTACCCGTCCGATCAAAATAAGAGAAATTCTCCAAAAAACTTACCCCCTAGAGCCACAAAATCAGCCAATTAAATCTGTTTTCGCACCACCTCTGGCATCACAAGAACAATCCCAAAGATTGTCGACCACCCAAGAATATCACGCAAAATTATACAAGCCCTGAATTGATATATTTCCCAACCTACACATGCCCCAACAGCGAGAATTAGAGAAAAAAGCCAAGCTATGTATACCACTCCCACTGATAAATACCCCAACATTATCCTCTAGACATCTTCTTCGGCACAAAATGCTTCGCTCTTGACACAATGTTTCACACCCATTAGATTCCAACATTCTCTCTCTCCACATATTCTTTGCACACATGATTTCCCCTTATCTCACTATTCGTTTCTTCTCTCTCACTCTTCTGCTTCCCATAGGTGCTCACCAGACAGTACAGCTATACAGCTTAGATTCATTGAAACTTAGCCGAGGACGACGAAAATACCTCGGTCAAACAAAAAACCAATCTCTACGAGAGATTTTGTTTTACGTGCTGAGGATATTATTATGGGGCTGTATTGGTGGTGCGTGAGTGAAGTTTCTCTATCGGAGTCTAGCTGTTTTTTGGTGAGAGAGCTGCTATTTTGTGACTATGCTTATTACTGGACGTAACTCCTTCGAAAAAGGTATAGTGTCATTATACTCGCGGAGTGGATTCATTTTTTGGCCCTGTTGGGGGAATTTTCACAGGAGTGTGTGCAAATTAGAGGAGATTTGTCTATATCATGTGTATCGTGAACTTTTCTATTGTTAGTAGTGCTTTTCTCTCAAGGTTTTATTTAGGGGTATTTTCTCTATTGGTATCGTGCCTAGTATTTTAGTCAAGGCATTTTCTTTGCGTACGTATCTTTTTAAGGGTAGGCTTAACTTCTGCTTGAGGGCGCTAAGCTGCAATTGTCTTCTGTGGAGCCGAGGGCAGCGTTGGTGCTTACTTTAAAGGGTTATATATGCTGGTGGATTTTTTTGGGGACTTTTTTGGCGGTTTTTTGGAGAATTTTTTAGGTTTTTTTTTAGGGCTTTTTTAGGGGTGTTTTTTGGATTTGGTTGAGGATTTTTGGGGCTTTTTAGCAGATTTCGTTTGGGGGATTTTTATGGGGGTTTTGTTAAAAGTTTTTGGGGATTTTCGGGAAATTTTTTTAGGGTTTTGGTTTGGTTTTTTTTTGGGGCTGGCTTTTTAGGAATATCTTGGGCAATTTTTTGGGGAATTTTTAGGCACCAAAAAACCCAAAATTTTGGCCATTTCAGGGCAGTTGTATGGGAGAAAAATTGTTTTGTGAACTTTTAGAATTATTTGGTGGGGTTTCTTTATTGTTGGGGATTTTTTGGGCCAGCATCGGGAGATTTTGGCTATTTCAGGGCAGATTGTTTGGGGTGAATTTGGGGGCAATTTGGGGTTTTTGTTTTTTTGAGGATTGTTTGGGGATTCGGGCAGATTTTTGGGGTGAATTTGGGGCATTTTTGGCGTTTAGTTCAAGGATTTGGAGGCACATCAGGAGAGGGTTTTGCGGGCCGTCAGGGCAGATTTTTGGGGTGAATTTGGGGCATGTTGGGGTGTTTATTTTGGATTTTTGGCAACATTAGGATAGAGGATTTTGGCTATTTCAGGGGCAGATTTTTGGGCGTGAATTTGGGGCATGTTTTGGGTTTTGTATTTTGAGGATTTTTAGGCTGATTCCGGGCAGATTTTTGGGTGTGAATTTGGTGGGGCATTTTTGCGGGTTTTTCTATTTTGAGGATTTTTGGGCTATTCCAGGCAGATTTTGGGGTGAAGTTTGGGGCTTTTTGGGCGTTTTGTATTTTGAGGAATTTCTTGTGGCTATTCCAGGGCAGATTTTTGGGGTTTGAATTTGGGGCATTTTTGGGGTTTTTTTTTTGAGGATTTTTGGGCTATTTCGTGGCAGATTTTTTGGGGCGTGAATTTGGGCAATTTTGGGGTTTTAGTTCAAGGAGTTTTGGGGCACATCAGCAGAGGATTTTGGGCTGACTCCGGGCAGATTTTTGGGGTGAATTTGGGGCATTTTGGGGGTTTTTGTTTTTGAGGAATTTTTGGGGCGGCTTCAGGGCAGGATTTTTGGGTGTGAATTGTGGGGCATTTTGGGCTGCTTTCTCACCGATTTTGAAGGCGCCCCTCCAGCCCCTCCCTGAAGTCCGCCGCTACCTTCTTGTCGCCCGGCCTGCAGTAGCGGCAGATGTGCTGGGGCGGGGCCCAAAAGGGGCGTGGGCGTGGTCAGCGAGGGGAGGAGCCAAACGGGGGCGTGGCCACAACGGCCACACCCACTACCCACCAGCCTCCAAGCCCCGCCCACAAAACGCAAACCACGCCCTCAAAAATGGGGAAAAACTGCCTCAAAATGGGAAGCCACGCCCACTAAATAATTAGGCCACGCCCCCAGATGATAGGCCACGCCCACTGCCCCCTTTAAGCCCCACCCACTTTATTTTAAGGCATTAAGCTGCATTTGGGTGTTCTAAGTTTGGCCACGCCCCTTTTCTTTAGCCACACCCTCAAGCACTGTTGCTTTGAGGCCACGCCCACATTTTGGAAGCCACGCCCCTTTCTGTTTAACTCCTCCTACCCCAGATCTGAGGCGGTTTGAGATGCAAATTTAAATCTAATTTGCATAATTATTCAAAACTGCTGACCACGCCAAGCCCCGCCCATTTGTAATTTACAAAGGTGGCCACGCCCACTACTGGGAGGCCACGCCCACATTTAGTGGCCAAGCCCCTCCCACTTAACCCTTTCCACACCCAAATTAATTCAAATTTAGCTGAAAATAATGAATGGACATTGATAAAATGAAACCCCGCCCACTCTGATTTTAACCTTGTGACCACGCCCACTTTTTAAGTGACCACGCCCACATTTCAGGATTATTTCCCTTTTTCATTCCAAAATTATTTAAATTTCAGCCCAAAAACTGCAACAAGCAGGGATAAAAATCAAACCCCGCCCACTCTAATTTCAAAACTTGACCACGCCCACTTTTGGGGAGACCCCGCCCACATTTTATGCCGTCCCTCTTTCCTTTTAACCCTTCAAATTCCAAAAATAATCACATTTTCTCCAAAATCAGCCAATGAGCATGGATCAAACTAAACCCCGCCCACTCGATTTTTACCACCATGACCACGCCCACTTTTTAAGTGACCACGCCCACATTCAGTGAACAGATCCCTCCCACTTTTTCCCTTTCTGGCTCAAAA
>NDFG01000340.1:45548-62249 GCA_002167245.1 Sporophila hypoxantha | reverse complement strand
CCAAAAAATACCATAAAATTCCCCTGAAAAAACCTCCCAAAAATCCCCGAACAACCTTCCAAAAAATTTCAAAAAATCCTCCTAAAGCACTCTCCAAAAAATACCATAAATCCCTCCTTAAAATAACCTCCCAAAAGTTCCCCTAAAAACCTCCAAAAAATTCCCAAAATCCCCATTAAAAAAAACCTCCCAAAAAATCCTAAAAAATCCCTTAAAATCCTCAAAAAAAAATCCCCCAAATCCTCATAAAAACCTTCCCAAAAATTCCTGAAAAATCCTAATGAAAAACCTCCCAAGATATTCAAAAAAACCCCGAAAACCTCCCAAATAATTCCGCACAAAAACCTTCCAAAAAATCCCCATAAAACCTCATGCAAGAAATTCCTAAAATCCCCCTTAAAAACCTCCCCAAAAAAAATCCCAATCCCCATTAAAAACTTCTAAAATTCCATAAAACCTCCCAAAATCCCAATAAAACCTCCCAAAGAATTCCCAAAATCCTCCTTAAAAACCTCCCAAAAAAAATTCCCCAACCAATTCCCCTAAAAAACCTCCGAAAAAATTCCATAAAAACTCCTCCCAAAAAATTTTCGAAAATTCCCCAATAAAAACCTCCCAAAAAAATCCCAAAAATTCCTCTTAAAAACCTCCCAAAAATTCCTGAAATCGCTAATGAACCTCCCCAAAAAAATCACGAAAATCCCCCATAAAAACCTCCAAAAAATTCCCAAAAAAAAATCCCCTAAAAAACCTCTCCAACAAATCCCAAAATTCCATAAAAACCTGCCCAAAAAAATTCCCAAAAAAGTTCTACCTAAAAACCTGCCCAAAATATCTCCCAAATAATTTCCCCCTGAAAAACCTCCCAAAAAATGCCAAAAAATCCATAATGAAACTCCCTAAAAAATCCTAAAAATCCTCCTAAAAACCTCCAAAAAAAATTCCCACCAAAAACCTTTCTAAAAACCTCCAAACCCCAATTCACATAAAAAACACACCCAAAATTCCCCAAAATCCACTAAAAACTTTCCAAAAAATTCCCCGAAAACCCCCTAAAAATCTCCCAAAAATTCCTGAAAATCCCAATGAAAACCTTTCCAAAAATGTTCCCAAAATCCCCACAAAACCTCCCCAAAAAATTCCCCAATAAACTCCCAAAAAAATCCCCAAAAAATCCTCCTAAAAAACCTCCCAAAAAATTCAAAAATCCAATAAAAACCTCCAAAAAAAAAATTTGCAAAAATCCTCCTGAAAACCTCCCAAAAATTCCTAAAATCCCTAAAAACTTCCCAAAAATCCCCATTAAAAATACCAAAAATCCTTTTTAAACCTCCCAAAAAAATCCCCCAAAAATCCCCCAAACCGCCTCTCCTCCCAAAAATCCCCAATTAATTTCCCCCTTTCGCCGACCCCGTATGACGTCACCGCCCCGCCCCAGATTGACGTCACCCCCGATGACGGTCAGCGTGTGCCCCCAGGCATGAACCAGTTTGGGCACTTGGGGGCCGCGACTGGTATGAACTGGGAGCTCCCTTGGCTCTGCCCCGCCGGATTGCGGACGCGGCACGCGGCCAACGCCCTGCCCAGCGCGGGGGTAAACTGGTTTGGACTGTTTTGTACGTTGCGTCTGTAGCTGGGTTTGGACTGGTCTGTACTGTTGAGACTGGTTTGGACTGGAGGGACTGGTTTGTACTGTGTTTGGACTGGGAGGACTGGTCTGGACTGGTTTATATACATTTATACTGGTTTGGCTTGCGTTATGGACCAGTTTGGAGTGAGCTATTACAGGGTTTATTACTGGTTTGAACTGGGAGAGACTGGGAGGACTGGTTTGTACTGGGTTATTACTGGTTTTGGTACTGGAGGGACTGTTTGGATGGTCTGGAGCTGGGTTTACATACATTTATACTGTTTGGCTGGTATGGACCAGTCTGGATGAGTTATACTGGTTTATACTGGTTTTAACCGGTTTTAAACGACTTATATAATTTATACTGGTTTATACTGGTTTGGGCTGGGAGGAATGCATTTACTGGTTTGGGACCAGTCTTAACGTGAATTTACATTACATTTATACTGGTTTGGACTGGTTTGGCAACTGGGTTATACTGGGTTCTATTGGCTATTACTGGGAGACTGGTTTATATTCGGCCTTACTGGTTGGGCTGGTTTTAACTGATTATATAACATTTTACTTGGTTTGGACTGTTAGACTGGTATGACGCAGGTGTTGAGCTGAGTTATACTGGGTTATACTGGTTCTGGGACCGGTGTTTAACTGACTTTATATACATTTATTACTGGTTTGGACTGTTTTGTACTGGAGCGACTGTCTGTACTGGGTTATACGGGGTTTGGACTGGTTTGTACTGCGTTTTAACTGATTTATATCATTTATAACTGGTTTATACTGGTTTTGACTGGTATGGACCCAGTTTGGAGTGAGTATATACTGGGTTATACTGGTTTGACTGGTTTTAACTGATTTAGATTACATTTATACTGGTTATATACTGGTATGGATTGGTACGACCAGTTGTGGAGTGAGTTTATGGTTATGACTGGGAGACCGGTTTTGGAACTGGTTTAACCTGCATTTATATCCCATTTATACTGGTTTGGACTGGTTTTTGGGCTGGTATGGACCCAGTTTTGGAGTGAAGCTATACTGGGTTATAACTGGCTATACTGGTTTGTAATGGTTAGGACCAGTTTGGGACTGGGTAATAGAACTGGTTTAACTGGTTTGGAGCGTTTGATCATTAAAACTGAGATTGGTATACTGGTTTTAGACTGGTTTAGGAGTGTTACGACCAGGTTTGACTGTTATTATATGGTTTGGACCGGTTTGGGACTGGTGTATACTGGTTTAGGACTGGTTATACTGCGTTTTGGACCATTAAAACTAGTTACACTTGGTTTATACTGGTTTGGAACCATTTTAAAAACTGAGGTTTTACCACTGGTTTATACTGGTTTGACGTCCATCAAGACTGGGTTATACTGTGTATCGGGGTTTGGAGCCCTTAAAACCAGTTATGGCTGGTTATACTGGATCCATTACTTGGTTCTAATTACTGCGTCATACTGGTCTTACTGGGTTTATACTGGTCCATACCTGCTGCGCCAGCTCGCGGGTGGGCGCCAGCACCAGCGCCTGCGTGGCCTTGAGCTCCAGGGACTGGTTTGTACTGGTTCTATTACTGGTCTGTTACTTGGTTAACCCCTCTATACCGGTCCATACCGGTCCATACTGGTTTATACTGGTTTGTACTGGTCTATACTGGTTTATACTGGTTGCGTACCTTGCTGCGCCAGCTCGCGGGTGGGCGCCAGCACCAGCGCCTGCGTGGCCTTGAGCTCCAGACTTGGTTGTATTACTGGTCTGGTAACTCGGTTTAACCCCCCATGTTACCAGTCCATACCAATCCATACTGGTCCATACTGGTCCATTACTGGTTTATACTGGTCTATACTGGTTTGTACCTGCTGTGCCAGCTCGCGGTGGTGGGCGGCCAGCACCAGCGCCTGCGTGGCCTTGAGCCTCCAGCTCCACCCTGCGTCAGGATGGAGATGGCGAAAGCGTGGCGCGTTTTACCTGTTGCCGACTTGCGCCTGCGCCTGGCGATGGACGTCATAACCTAGGGAGACAGGTAAGGAGGACACAGGTGTGTCCAGTACAGGTGTTGCACAGGTGGCGGTTTCTACCTGTTGCCGGTTGCGGCCTGCGCAATGACGTCATAGCCTGGAACGAGAGAACAGGTACAGGGTGTCAGTGCAGGTGTGTGTCACAGGTTTTACCTCGTGCCCGACTGCGCCTGCGCGATGACATCATAAACCTAAGGGTGAAGGACAGGAGAGACAGGTGAGTTAAATATCAGGTGTGCAACAGGTGGCCAGTTTTTACCTGTGCCCGGATTGGGCCTGATGCAATGACCGTCATAACCTAGGACCAGGTAAATAAATAACAGGGGTGGTCAGCCACAGGTGTGTAACAGGTTTTACCATGTGCCTGATTGGCCTGAGGCAAATGGATGTCATAGCCTGGAATGGCAGGTAAATACAGGTTGGAGTTCAGTACAGGTGTGCACAGGGTGTGTATTGTCACAGGTTTTACCTGTTTGCCCGACTGCCCTGCGCGTATGACGTTGCATAACGTTGAGGACAGGTAAATACAGGGTGTGGGGCGGTTCAACAGGTTTTACCTGCTGCTGGATTGGGCCCTGAACAATGAATCATAGGCCTAAAATAGGTAAATACAGTGTGCACAGGTGTCGTTGTGTCCCCTTCAGGTGTGCCACAGGTGTGGTGAATGTCTCTACAGGTGATCCACAGGTGCTGTCAGTACAGGTGTGGCACGGTTTGTTACTGTGCTCGAACTAGGCCTGCGTGATGACGTCATAGCCTGGAATGGCAACTAAATGCACCCGTGAGTGCAGTGCAGGCTGATGCAGGTGAGCACAGTGGGCACAGGTGACGTTACAGAAGGGTAAGATGGTGTGGCACACATTGTACAGTAAGTTACAGTGTGCACAGGTGTGTGCGTTGTATATACAAATCTTCAGATCTATTACAGTGTGTACAGGTGGGGTAACAGCGTGTTGAACTGTAGATGCAATATACACAGATCTATACAGCGTGATTTACAGAGGGTACAGGTGAGTCCCAGTACGGTTTGAGCAACAGGTGAGATTACAGGCGTGTGAATGTAGATACAAAACATATACAGATCTATACAGGTGAGCACAGGTGAGCACAGGTGAGTACAGAAGGGTAGATGGGTGTGCACACAACGAAGGTAAGACAGAATGGGTACAGGTGAGCCCAGGTGTGCACAGGTGTTGTGAATGTTATGTACAAATATACACAGATCGAATTACAGGTGAGCACAGGTAGGTACAGGTGAGTTACAGAAGGGAAGAGGTGTGGGCACACATGTACAGGTGAGTTACAGATGTGCACAGGTAGTTACAGATGGGTACAGGTGCAAAGGCCCAGGTGTGCACAGGTGTTGCACGTTTAACAATCTATACAGATCCTGATAACAGGTTGAGCCCAGGTGAGCACAGGTGTGTGAATGTAGGCTACAAACATAGACAGATCAATACAGGTGAGCACAGGTGAAGTTACAGAAGGGGTGGAGGTGTGGCACACACGTACAGGTGAGCTTACAGGTGCGTACAGGATGTTGTGTGACTGTATATACAAATATACACAAATCTTGTACAGTGCGTACACGTAAGTTACAGATGTGCACAGGTGAGCACAGGTGTGTGGACTGTAGATACAAATATACACAGATCTATACAGGTGTGTACAGGTGAGGTTGATACAAGGTGAGCTACAGGTGTGTGAAATGCACAGGACAGGTGAGCACAGATGGGTACAGGAGTGCTGACTGTTAGATACAATATACACATATCTGTTACAGGTGAGCACAGGGAGTTACAGAGGAAGAGTGTGGCACACCCGTACAGTGTGATTACAGTATTTGGGTACAGGTGTGCAACAGGTGAGCACAGGTGTCTTGACTGTAGTACAAACATTTACACAGATCTTACAGGTGTGTACAGAGTGAACTTAATACAGGTGAGCTACAGGTGTAGTGATCTGACAGACAGGTTGTGGACAGTTGTATAATCAATGGACAGGTGGAGTACAGTGTGTTACAGGTGACACAGTGTACAAAAATGCACACACAGGTGAGGCACAGCCATGCAACAGGTGACCCTGAGCTGAACTGGTCTATACTGGTTCATACTGGGACGGTCCACAACACCTGCCAGTGAGTTCTCACCTTTCATACAGTGCAAGAGCGTCACTGAGGGTTTCTCGAAGCCGTGCTGCACTGGGAACAACTGGGACTGTACTGCGAATGAAACTGGGACTGTTCCAGACCATACTTGTCTGTACTGGTTTACTGGGCATGGATCCCAGCACACCTGTACAAGGTAAAGTTCTCACCTTTGACGCACGGCAGGATGGCGCGGCTGCTGGAATTCGGTCTGTATTGGTTATGTACTGGTCTATAGCACTGTATGACTTGCGTTCCAAAAACTGGTCTATACTGGTCTTACCAGTCTATACTGGTGGCATAAAAGAAGAGAACAAAATGATATACTGCTTTGTTACTGCGTTCTCACTTTGATACACGGCAGAATTGCCCGTTTGTGGATGGCCGAGGGTTTTCTCGAAGCGTAGGCCGCAGTCCCGCGCGGAGCCAGCGCCCCCTGCAGGCTCACACTGCCTCTGTACCACTCCATAACCATTCATACTGGTTTATACTGGTCTATACGGGTCTATTAACTGGTCTATAGCTGGTTTTACCTTTAATACGGTATAGGATAGCCCGTTGTTGGATGGCCGAGGGTTTCTCGAAGCCGTAGCGTAGATCCCGCGCAGCAGCGGCCCCCGGCAGGCTTCACACTGTCTCATGTACCCTCCATAACCATTTCATTTATCTTGGCTGTATTACTGGTCTATACTGGTTTATACTGGTTTTACCTTTGATTACACGCAGAATTGCCACGTTGCTGTATGCTGATGGTTTCTTCGAAGGCCCGTAGGCTGTAGATCCCGCGCAAGCAGCGAGCCCCCTGCAGGCTACACACTGCTCTGTTGACCACTCTATACTGGTCTATACTGGTTTATACTTGTGTTTTACCTTTTGATGCAGGGTAGAATGCCCCGTTGTTGGATTGCTGATGGTTTCTGCGAACCGTAGGCGTAGATCCGCGCAGCCAGCGCTCTCCGACAGGTTCATCTCATCAAAGCTGTCCACCACCTCGGTGCCAGTTGCTCTGACACCAGTACAGACAGGTACAGACCAGTAAGCGCGGGTTGGAGCAGTTACAGACCCCACAAACCCACAGAAACCACTACAACAGTACAGACCCAGTTACCAACCCCAACAAAAACCCATTACAAACCAGTACAGACCCCCACAAACCAGTACAGACCCTCTCCAAAACCAGCTATAAACCAGTAAGGATTGTCTTGCACCCAGTACAAAACCCCTCTCCATACCAGTATAAACGTAAGATGGGTTTGGACGGTACAGACTTCCTCTCCAAACCAGTACAACCGTAAAATGAATCCCCCACAAAAACCAGTACGACAGTAAGAACTTGGTCTGGAGCAGTACGGACCCCCACAAAACCAGCTACAGGGACCCCTCTGCCATAACCAGTACAACCAGTAAGAACCGGTACTGGGGCAGCCCAGTCTGAGGCCAGTTTAGTTTGGAGCCCTCCCAGGTTCATCCCATTAAGGCCAGTCCCTCCCAGTTTGACTCTAACCCCTCCCAGGGTTTAACTTTAACCGCGTTCCGTCCATCCCAGTTTTGAGCTCTCTCTAAAAAAAACAAAAAAATAAAAAAAAAAAAAAAAAAAAAAAAAAAAAAAAAAAAAAAAAAAAAAAAAAAAGAGAGAAAAAAAAAAAAAAAAACCTCCCAGTCCCTCCCAGTTTGACTGTACTGCTCCCAGTCCCCACTTAACCGCTCCCAGTCCCTCCCAGTCAGTTCCCAGTTCCCTCCCAGTTTGTTTCTAACCCTCCCAGTCCAGT
Organism: Sporophila hypoxantha; assembly: GCA_002167245.1. NCBI lineage: Eukaryota > Metazoa > Chordata > Aves > Passeriformes > Thraupidae > Sporophila > Sporophila hypoxantha. The sequence goes on along the minus strand of NDFG01000340.1, from coordinate 54,686 downwards.
CCCAGTCTGCCCAGTCCCCCCCAAAAACCCCTCCCAGTTCATCCCAGTCCCTCCAGTAAGGGGCCCAATTCCCCTTCCAGTTTGGCTTTAACCCCTCCCAGTCCCTCCAGTAAGGCCCAGTTCAAGTCCAGTTCCCTCCCAGTCTGATTTTAACCTTCCCAGTCCATCCCAGTATTGCTCGACCCCTCCCAGTATGGGACCTTATGCCTCCCAGTTCATCCAGTCCCTCCCCAGTTTAACCTCTAACCCCTCCCAGTTTAATTTAAATCCCTCCCAGTCCCTTCCCAGTCTGTCCCAGTTCGCTCCCAAGTCCCTCCCAGTTTGACCTTTAACCCCCTCCCAGTCCTCCAGTGAGGCCCAGTTCGCTCCCAGGTCCATCCCAGTTGAATATAATAAACCCCTCCCAGCCATCCCCAGTCTGGGCCCAGTTCCCTCCCAGTTAAACTTTTAACCCCTCCCAGTAAGGCCCAAGTTTCATCCCAGTCCGCATCCCAGTCCGTCCCAGTTTGACTCATACCCCTCCCGTCCCTCCCAGTAAGGACCCAGTTCCCTCCCACGTTAAACTTTAGCCCCTCCCCAGTGTAAGCCCAGGTTCATTCCCAGTCCATCCCAGTCCGTCCCAGTTTGACTCTAACCCTCCCAGTCCCTCCAGTAAGGCCAGTTCCCTCCCAGGTTAAAACTTTAACCATCCCAGTAAGGCCCAGTTTCGCTCCAGTCCCTCCCCAGGTTCCTGACTCGATGACCCCGTTCGGCTCCATTCCCTCGGGGCCGCTCTCGCCGAGATCTGCCGGGAAGGAAACCATGACGTCCACCCACTCCGGTACCGTGACGTCACGCCGCCGAACGCGGAATTTTCCCGCGTTTGGCCCCCACGTGACCCGAGGCCTCCGCCGGCCCCGCCCCCTTCCCCGACCAGCGCGGCGCACCGGAAGTCGACCAGCAGAGCGGAGTTCCGCCACTTCCGGTTTGCAAAGCCTCCGAAACCGACGAATCAGCAGGCGCGCCGGGCTGACGTCATCGCGCCCGCCGGACCAATGGAGAGCGCGCGCGGCGCCGACCACGTGGCGGGGGAGGGGGGGGACGCGAAAAAAAGCGAACAAAAAAGCAGAAACCAAAAAACCGGAAAAAAAGGGCAAAACCAGATAAAACCCCAAACCACCGTCGCGGGGAAGGGAGGCGAAAACAAACCAAAGGCACAAAAAGCGAAAGGACCAAAAATTCCCCTCAGAAAATCGCGGCGGAGCGCGTAAATCGCGCTTTCCCCGCCACACCGCCATATACGGCTCGCGATTTCCGCCCCCTTCTCCCGCCCTCCCCCGCGTCCCGGCCGCCCTTCCCCACCCCGCTATTCGCACCGACTGTCGTGACTCGCCGACATCTCCGCGCTCCGCTCGGGGGCCTGCCCCCGCCCGGCGCCGACCTTTAAAAGGGCCCAGTGGCCGCGCCTCCCCCCGCGCCGCATGTTTGGTTTGATCCGCCTCAGCCCCGGCCCAACTCCCGCCGCTGTGAAATTGGTTGAAAGCTTCAGAACCGCGCGGGGATTGGCTGGAGGAATCAAAGGCCACGCCCCCTCTGAGGTTTGATTCCATTTAATGGCGGAGGAGCGTGGCCGAAGGATGGGGGCGTAGCTGACGACTGAACCATGGTTGCGGGGAGGGGGGGGGAGGTTTTGGGCGCCCCCGTCCCCTCTCATGGGCGACCCAAAAATTTCCCCGGAGGGGAAGGGGGAAGGGAAGACCTAAAAATAGAGGGGAGGGCGCTCTTAGAGCCCGCGAACCGGAAGTGAGGAGGGGAATGGGAGGGGGAAGGAGGGCACCCCTCCCCCCCCGCGCTCGGAATGTTGGGTATATATCGCGCTTCCCCCGTGAGGGCGCGGGTGGAACAAAATTCCCTGAAAATTCCTCAAAAAATGGACCCAATAATCGACCCAAAACGGCTCTCAAAAAAACCCCAAAATTGCGCCCAAATTTGTCACCAAAATCCCCGAAAATCGTCCCTAAAAATGTACCCAGAATTTTCCCCAAAAATGTCCCAAAAAGCGGCTCCATTTGTCCCAAAATCCCAAGAAATGGCGGAAAAAACGGGCCAAAAACCCAAAAATTGACCTTTAAAATGACCCAAGAAGACCCAAAAATGGCCTCAATTTCCCGAATTGTCAGCGCGAAAATCCCCAAAATTTACCCCAATTCCCTACAAAAAATGACCCCAAAAACCCCCAAAATTGGCCAAAATCTTCCCAAAAACCCCAAAATTGCCCCCACACCAATGAAAAACAAACCCCAAATTCTTTTGTTGCCACCAAGAAATTTTATTTTTGGGTGTTGAATTTTGGGATTTCACGGAATTTTTGCGGGTTTTTCAGGGATTTTTAATTTTATTTTTGGGGATTTTTTGGGCATTTTTTTTCTGGGGTTTTTTTGGGCCCGATTTTTTTGTTTTTTGAGGTTTTTTTCTGGATTTTTTTTGAGATTTTTGGGATTTTTTTTTTGTATTTTTGGGAATTTTTGGGGCTTTTTCGGGATCCCAGACCAATTCCCAAAATTTTTGGAGGCGCCCAAAACCCCAAAAACCCCCAAAATCCCTCCCAGTTTTACCCAAAAAAATCCCAAATTTTTCCCATTTTTTCTGACTCCATTTTTCTCAGCATTTTCTGATTTATTTTTTGGTTTTTTTTTTTTTTTGCATTTTATTTGTAATTTCTGCATCTTTCGGATCTCAGAAACACCCCAAAAAAGAATTCCAAATTGTTTTCCCATTTTTCCTCCCATTTTTACCCACCCCCCAAAATCCAATTTTTTCCATTTTTTTGACTCCATTTTTCTAGCATTTGTTTCTGATATTTTTTTTGGAAATTTTTTTTTTTTTTTGCATTTTATTTGTAATTTTTTGGATTTTTTAGCTTCTCAGAAACCTCCCAAAAAAATCCCAATTTTTTTTACCCATTTTTCCTCCCATTTTTACCCCCCCCAAAAATCCAATTTTTTCCATTATTTCTGACTCCATATTTTCTCAGCATTTTCTTGATTTTTTGGGGATTTTTTTTAGCATTGTTATTTGCAATTTTTCGATTTTTAGGCTCTCATATAACCTCCCCTCCAAAAAATCCCATTTTTTCCATTTTTTACCCCCCAAAAAGCCATTTTTTTCATTTTTTTCTGAACTCCGTTTTTTCTCAGCATTTTCTGATTTTGGGGATTTTTTTTCTTTTGCATTTTATTTGTAATTTCTGGATTTTTTTAGGCTCTCATGAACCCCCAAAAAATCCCAAATTTTTTTCCAGTTTTCCCCCCAAAAAATTCAATTTTTTCCCATTTTTTCCTCCATTCAGCGCCGTTTTTCGCAGGATTTTCAGATTTGTTTTTAGGTTTTTTTTCTTGCATTTTATTTGTAATGTTTGTGATTTTCCCCCCCATTTTTACCCCCAAAAATCCAAATTTATTTCCCATTTTTCCCCCCAAAAAAATCCAATTTTTGCCCATGTTTTTCCCGCGTTTCTGGCGCGCCGTTTTCTCGCAGGATTTTTGGCATTTCCTCGCGTGTTTTTTTGATTTTTGTATTTTTTGGGATCCCAGGTTGCCCCAAATTTGAAATTTTTGGGTGCTTCAGAGGGCGAGCTGGCCAAGTGCAGGAGCTCCTTGTACATAGGCGGCGGCAGGTGCGCATGTCCTGCTGCTGAAGTCTGAACGGGGCGCCCAGCGCCAGAACTTGCAGTATGGGGGGAAAAAATGGGGAAAAAATTCAGATTTTGCGGTAAAAATGACAGATGGGGACGAGGTGGGCGGGAAAAAGGTGGGAAAAAAGGGTGGAAAATTCAAATTTTGGTGGTAAAAGGTCGAATGGGGAGGGTGGGGGAAAAAGGGAAAAATGGTGGAAAAATGGGGCAAAAAATCAGATTTTGGGCAAAAATCGAATGGGCAACGTGGTGGGTGGAAATGCGTGAAAAAATTCAGGATTTTGGGCAAAAATCGAAGATGGGAACGGGTGGGGGGGAAAATGGGCAAAAAAATTCAGATTTTGGGCAAAATCAAATGGGAGGTCGGGTGGGGAAAAGGGGTGAAAAAAGGGAAAAAAGGAGGGAATAAATCAGATTTTGGCAAAAATCGAATGGGAGGAAGTTGGGGGGGAAAAATGGTGGAAAAATTCAAGATTTTGGGTAAAAAATCGACATGTGAGAGGGGTGGCGGGAAAAAGAGGGAAATAATGGGGTGAAAAATTCAGATTTTGGTTAAAATGAAATGGAGGGGTGGGGGGGAAAAAAACATGGGGGAAAAAATTCTATGATTTTGAGGAAAAATTCAAATGGGGAGGGTGGGGGGAAAAATGGTGGGAAATTTCAGATTTTGGGTAAAAGCGATATGGGAGAGAGTGGGGGGAAAGGGGAAATAATGGGAAAAATGGGCAAAAAATTCAGATTTTGGGTAAAAATCGGAATGGGCAGGATGGGGGAAAGGGGGAAAAATGGGAGGAAAAATTCAGATTTTGTTGGCAAAAAATTCGAATGCTGGGGGGGTGGGGAAAATGGAGGGGGAAAGGAGGGGGTTTGGAAGGGAAAAAGAAATAAAAAAAATTAAATTTAATTAAAGAAAAAAAAATTGATTTAAATAATTCCCCCCAAAAACTTTACTGGATATCACCTGGAAATTCCTCCTTAAAAATCTCAGAGTTCCCCCCCCAAAATCCCCCCCCAAAATCCACCCAAAATTCCCCCCAAAAATTCCTAGAATTGTCCACAAAAATCCCCCCCAAAATGCCCTGAAAAATTCAAGAATTCACCTGAAATAATTCCCGAAAAAATATCCAGAATCACCCCAAAATCCCTAAAAAATCCCGAATTCCCCTCTGAAAATTCTCCCCATAAATTCCCCCTTGAAAAATTCAAGAATTTTCCCTAAAATCCTCCCAAAAAATCCATTCCCCCAAAATCCACCCAAAATTCCCCCAAAATATCACTAGAGAATTCATCCATAAATTCTCCCTCAAAATTCCACCAAAATCACCCAAATTCCCCCCAAAATTCCACACAAAAATTTCCCCCAAATCTTATCACCCCCAAATTCCCCAAAAATTCCCCCAGTCGAAAATACTCCTCAAGATATTCCACCCAAAAAAATCTCAAAATCTTCCAAAATTCCCAGCTCAAAATCCCAAAAATTCCCCAAAAATTCACCCAAAACAAAAATCAAGAATTCTCCCCAAAATCGCCCTCAGAAAAATGCTCAATAATTCCACAATTCCAATTTTCCCCAAAAAATCCCCAAAATTTCCTAAACCCCAATTTTCGCTAATTTCCCCCAAAAATTCTCCAAAAATCCCCCAAAAAAACCTCAGAATCACCCAAAAAAATCCCAAAAATCCCCCAGAAAATCCCCTCAAAAATTCCCAAATTCCCCCAAAAAAACCGAATTCTCCCCTATAAAATGCGCCCCAGAAAAAAAGCCGGTGAAATTCCACAAAATTGTGCCCAAATTTTCCCAAAATTCCCCAAATTTTCCCAAATTTTCCCAAAATTTCCCAAAATTTCCCCAAATTCCCCAATCCCCACCTTGCAGCACGAAATGGCGCCGCAGTCGCTTGTCGTTGTTTTTCTGCCGGGCGACTTACTGGGGCCAAAAAAAACCAAATTTGGGAATTTTTTTTTTCAGGATTTTTTAGGGTTTTTTTAGGGGATTTTTTTGGGGGTTTTGTTTTAGAATTTGAAATTGAGTTTAGGGATTTTGGGGGTTTTTTGGCGTGGATTTTTGGGGGTTTTTAAGGAGTTTTTTGGGATTTTTTAGAGGTTTTTTAGGGTTTTTTTAGGTTTTTTTTGGGTTTTTTTGCCAGCTTTTTGGAGATTTTTTGGAGGAATTTCTTGGGGAATTTTTGGACGAGGTTTTGGGATTTTAATTTCGGGGGAACTTTGGGGTTTTTTGCGAGAATTTTTTTAAGGGTTTCTTTAGGGCTTTTTTAGGGGTGTTTTTTTTGGATTTTTTGAGGATTCTTTTCGGATTTCATGGGGCTTTTTAGCAGATTTCTTTTGGGGATTTTTTTGGGTTTAAAGAGTTTTTTGGGGCTTTTTGGGAATTTTTTGAGTTTTTGGTTTGGTTTTTTTTTTGGGCTTTTTAGGAATATCTGGGCATTTTTTTTAGAATTCTTTAGGCACCAAAAAAACAAATTATGGCCCATTCAGGGCAATTTATAGGAAAATTTGTGGAACTTTTAGGATTATTTGGGGTTTTTATTTTGGGGATTTTTGGGCACATCAGAGAGGAGTTTGGGCTATTTCAGGGCAGATTTTTGGGGTTGAATTTTCGGGCATTTTGGGAGGTTTTTATTTTGATGGATTTTGGTGCTATTTCAGGGCAGATTCTTTGGGGTGAATTTGGGAGCATTTTTTGGGTTTTATTTGAGAGATTTTTCAGGCACATCCAAGGAGAGGATTTTGGGCCGGTCCTTTGGGCAGATTTTTGCGGGTGGAATTTGGGGCCATTTTGGGGTTTTTATTTGAGGATTTTGCGGCACATGGGAGAGGATTTTGAGCTGATTCCGGGCAGATTTTGGGCGTGAATTTGTGGGCATTTTGGGGTGTGGCTTTGAGGATTTTGGGCAATGTCAGCGGTAGATATTTGGGGGATTTGGGGATATTTAGTAGGTTTTATTTTGAGGAATTTTTGGGCACACATCAGAGAGAGGGATTTTTTGGGGTGCGTTCCTTGCAGATTTTTGAGCGGTGCTGAATTGGGCATTTTGGGGTTTATTTTGAGATGTTTGGCTGATTCCGGGCAGATTTTTGGGGTGAATTTGCGGGCATTGGGTTTTTATTTTGGAGATTTTGGGCTGATTCAGGGCCGATTTTGGTGTGAATTTGGGGCATTTTGGGGTTTTGTTTTGCAGGATTTTTGCGCATTTCAGGCCAGATTTTTTGGGGTAATTTGGGGCATTTTGGGCTCTTTCTCACCATTTTGGAAGGCCGCCCCCAGCCCTCCCTGAAAGTCCGGCCCGCTCCTTCTTGTCGGCCTCGGCCTGCAGGTAGCGGGCAGATGGCTGGGTGGCGGGGCCAAAAGTGGGCGTGGTCAGCGAGGGGGAGGAAGCCAAACGGGGCGTGGCCACAACGGCCACACCCACTACCCACCAGCCTCCAAGTCCCGCGCCCACAAAACGCAAGCCAACGCCCTCAAAAGGGGAAGCCACCGCCACTGATGATGAACCACGCCCCCAAGCATGTTAGGCCACGCCCCACTTAAACCCCACCCACTGTCTTTTAGGAATTAAAGTTTTTGGGGCAATTTTTGGGTTTGGGGGCTTTTTTTCCTGAAAAGGTTTTTTTTTGCCACGCCCCTTTCTGTAGCCACACCCTCAAGCACTGTTTGCTGCTTTTGTATGAGGCCACGCCCACAAATTTGGAAGCCACGCCCACAATTCTGAAAGCCACCGCCCCGTTCTGTTTAACTCCTCCTACGCCCAGAATTCTGAAAGGCAGTTTGAGATACAAATTTTATATCTAATTTGCATAATTTATTCTAAACTGCTGGGCCAAAATCAAGCCAATGAGCATGGTATCCAAACTAAACCCCGCCCACTCAAATTTACCACCATGACCACGCCCACTTTAAAGTGACCATGCCCATTCCCCAGTGAACAGATCCTCCCACTTTTCCCTTTGCGGCTCAAAATTATTTAATTTTTTTTTAGGGAAAATCTCCAAAAAGTGGAAATGAAATTAAACCCCACCCCTCTAAATTTTAATCTAATGACCACGCCCCCTTTCTTTCAGAGCCACGCCCACATTTATCTTGAAAAATCCCTTATTTTAACCATATTTTGCGCCAAAACAAACCAAATTTTCCTAGCAAAATAACCAATGATGCTGGGGCGAACCGAACCCCGCCCACTCCGATTTTTTTAACCCCATGACCACGCCCACTTTCTTGATAGACCACGCCCACACTTATCAGAAAATCCCTTTTTTCTAACCATTTTTGCGCCAAAACAAATCAAATTTCCCTCCAAAACGACCAATGATGGTGGACTGAACCGAACCCCGCCCGCTGTGATTTGCATGCCCCGGCCCCGCCCCCCCCGCCGGGAAGCCCCGCCCACCTTGGGGCAGCGGCGGTTGAGCGTGCGCTGCGAGTCGAAGTAGGTGATGGTGCGGCGCGCCACGTCCACGGCCACCAGCGACCAGTGCACCTCCAGGTGGATGGGGATCAGCAGCAGCTCCTTGCCGAAAATGTCCACCTGCCGGGGGGGCGGGGCCACGCTGGGGACACGCCCACCCGCGCGCGGCCACGCCCACCCGCACGCAACCACGCCCACCCTTCCCCCTTCTCAGAAAAAAACCAAAATGGGCGGGGTTCGGGGCTGGTGGGAGGGGTTAAATGGGGCGACACGCCCAGTTTGGGAATGGTGATGTCTGCCACGCCCCTCTAAGCCCCGCCCCTCTAAGCTCCGCCCATCGAGGCGCGATGATTTCCTTTTTTGGGGCAGGGTTGTTTCTAAAGCCACGCCCACTCCTGGCACTGAATGGGCCACGCCCAAAATGGAGTCTGAATGTACTTGGCCACGCCCACACTGATCATTTGCATATCTGGCCACGCCCATGCCTGGCCACACCCTCTCATCTTCCTTTACATACCTGGCAACGCCCACAACTCTCATGGCTGTTGTTTAATCCCCAAGCCACGCCTACACCCACACAAGCCCCGCCCACCCTATTAAGCCACACCCACCCTATTAAGCCACGCCCATCCCATTAAGCCCCACCCCCCAAACTATTGGTCCAGCCCTGCTTCTAAAGCCACACCCACACCTGACCACACCCACAGTTGTTCATTACCATATCGGGTCACACCCTCCCTGGCCACGCCCACTCCCTTAGGCCCCACCCACCCTTTAGGCCCCACCCCCAAATTATTGGTCCAGCCCTGCTTCTAAAACCACACCCACACCTGACCACACCCACAGTTATTCATTACCATACCGGGTCACACCCTCCCCTGGCCACGCCCACTCCATTAGGCCCCGCCCACCCCCTTGGCCCCGCCCCTCACGTTCTTGGTCCAGCGCTGCACGCCCTCGTAGCCGCGCGTGCGCAGTTTGTCGTAGAAGAAGGAGTTGAAGAAATGCACCTGCCGAGGGGGCGGGGCTTAGCGGGGACACGCC
>NDFG01000340.1:33436-43680 GCA_002167245.1 Sporophila hypoxantha | reverse complement strand
GGGATTAATGAGGGAAAAAAAATTAGAATTAATTTGGTAAAAATTCACCCAAAATTCACCCAAAAATTCACCCAAAATTCCCCAAAAATTTCACATAAAATTCAATCCAAAATTCCCTCAAAATTCCACCCAAAATTCCACCCAAAATTCCCCAAAAATCCTGCAAAAATTCCACACAAAATTCCCTCAAAATTCTCAGTAATTCCACCCAGAATTCCCCAAAAATTCCGCCCAAAATTTTCATAAAATTTCTTAAAAATTCTCAATAGTTCCACCCAAAAAATCCTCAAAAATTCTCAATAATTCCACACAAAATTCCCCAAAAATTCACCCAAAATTCCCCCAAAATCCTTAAAAATTCATAAGAATTCTGCCCCAAAATTCCCTCAAAATTCTCAATAATTCCACCAAAAATTTCCCAAAAATCCCCAAAAAATTCCTTAAAAATTCTCAGTAATTCCGCCCAAAATTCTCCAAAAATCCCCCAAAAATTCCACCCAAAATTCCCAAAAAATTCTCAGTATTTCCACCCAAAATTCATTAAAATTCTCAATATTCCACCCAAAATTCCCCAAAATTCCCCAAAAATTCCACCCCAAAATCCCAAAAAATTCTCAAGAATTCCACACAACATTGCCTCAAAATTCTCACTAATTCCATCCAAAATTCCCAAAAAATTCTCCGAAAATTCCACCCAAAATTCCCCAAAAATCCCCCAACAATTCCACCCAAAATTCCTTAAAAATTTTTAATAATTCCACCCAAAAATCCCCCCAAAATTCCGCCCGAAATTCCTTAAAAATTCTCAATAATTCCGCCTGAAATTCCTTAAAAATTCCCAAGAATTCCGCCCCAAAATTCCCTCAAAATTCTCAATAATTCCACCCAAAATTCCACCCAAAATTCCCCAATAATTCCACCCAAAAATTCCTTAAAAATTCTCAATAATTCCACCCAAAATTCCCCAAAAATTCACCCAAAAGTCCCTAAAAAATCTCAGTAATTCCACCCAAAATTCCTTAAAATTTCTCAATAATACCGCCTAAAATTCCCTTAAAATTCTCAGTAATTCCACCCATAATTCCTCAAAATTCTCAATATTTCCGCCCAAAATTCCCTCAAACTCCACGAATTGCCCCCAGGCAGCCCAAAAACCCAAAAATTTCCCCCCAGAATTTTCAAAAAAAACCAAAATCGCCCAAAATTTCCCTCAAAAAACCCCCAAATCCCCCCAATTTTACCCAAAACTCCCAATAAATCCCCAAATTTGCAATTAAATTCTCAATAAAACCAAAATCTCCCAAATTTCCCCCCAAAATTGGAGCAAAAGTCACCCAAAATTCTCATTAGGACCCCAAAATTCTCCAAAATCCCCCCAAAATTCCATACAAAACCCCAAAATCCCCCCGATATTCCCCAAAATTCCAAACCCCCCTCAAAAAGTCCCCAAATAAAATTTTAAAATTCCCAAAATTTTCCCCCAAATTCCCCCCAGAGCCCCAATTCCCCCCTCCCCCCCTTCTCCCTCCCCTCCCCTCCCCCCCCCGCTCCCCTTGCCCCCTCCCCATCCCCGGCCCCTCCCCCTGGGAGCAATTTTGGCGGCATTTTTTGGGATTTTTTTGGGATTTTGGGGAATTGTTGGATTTTTGGGCTTCCCGCGCTTCACCCCCGGGCCGGCCTCGCTCCCCGCCGGCGCTGGGCGATGACGTCATCGAAGAAGGCGCCGGGAGGCGGAGCTCATCGCGCCCAGATCGCCGCATTATCCAATTTGGACACACCCCCTTTTAGGCCTGTTGGCCATGCCCACTCCTTATTTGTTTGTTTTTGCGCATGCGCGCTGCGCGATCGCCATGGAGACGACGCGACCGCACCGGCATCATGGGACAGAGCCGCCATTTTACCCGAGAATTTTTTCCGGATTTTACCGAATTCGGGCGCAAACGGAAATTCCCGAATTTAGCACGATTTAAGCGCCCAAAACTTCTCCGGTTTTGTCCGCAATTCCCGCGAGAGGAAAATTTTTGAGGTTTCTTCCCCCCTATTTTACCGGCCTGGAAAATCCCGGGATAAATTCCCCTTTAAGGTTCGGGGGACCGTGGGATTTATTCCCCTCATAACGCGCGAAGCATTCTGGGATTTATTCCCCCTGAACGCGCGGAGGACTCTGGGATTTATCCCCCATTCGTTACGCAAAGATTCATGGGATTTATCCCCCCAAGATTCGCGAAGGATGCTGGGGTTTATACCCCCAAAGAACGCGCGAAGGCTTCTGGGATTTATTCCCCCTAAACTCGCAGAGGCTCACGGGATTTATCCCCCCAAAGAAACTCGCAAAGGCTTCTGGGATTTATCCCCCCTAAACTCGCAGAGGCTCACGGGATTTATCCCCCCAAGAAACCACGTGACTCTTTTCGGGTTCCGGATTTATTTGGGATTTTTTTGGGGGGATTCCAAAAAGATTTTGGGGAAATTTGGGGGATTTTTTGGGGCATTTTTAGGGATATTTTCAGGATATTTGGGGGATATTTTTGGGATCATTTTGGGGGATCTTTCTGGGAATATTTTTGGGATATTTTTGGGATAATTTCAGGATATTTTGGGGTTATTTGGGGATATTCCTGGGATATTTTCAGGATATTTTCTGGGATATTTTGGGGATTTTTTGGGGTATTTTTAGGGATATTTTCAGGATATTTGGGGGATATTTTTGGGATAATTTTGGGGGTTTTTTGGGGGGATATTTCTGGGAATATTTTTTGGATAATTTCAGGATATTTTCCGGGAAATTTTGGGGTTATTTGGGGGATAATTTCAGGATATTTTTCGGGATATTTTGGGGATTTTTTGGGGTATTTTTTAGGGATATTTTCAGGATATTTGGGGGATATTTTTGGGATAATTTTGGGGGTTTTTAGGGGGATATTTCTGGGAATATTTTTAGGATATTTTTGGGATAATTTCAGGATATTTTGGGGATATTTTTGGGGAGATTTTGGAGATTTTTTGGGGATTTTTTGGGGTATTTTTTAGGGATATTTTCAGGATATTTTCAGGATATTTTTGGGATATTTCTGGGATATTTTCAGGATATTTTGGGGATATTTTGGGGCTATTTTTGGGGATTTTGGGTCACGGGAAGGGCGTGTCCGGGGGCCGGTGCAGCGCCGCATCCAAGCCCGTGCCCAGCCCCAAAATTTGGGATATTTTCAGGATATTTTGGGGCTATTTCTGGGATATTTTGGGGATACTTTGAGGTTAGTTTTGGGGTAATTTTGGGGGATTTTGGGTCACGGGAAGGGCGTGTCCGGGGGCCGGTGCAGCGCCGCGTCCAGGCCGGTGCCGAGCCCCGAAATTGGGATATTTTGGGGATATTTTCGGGATATTTTCAGGATATTTTGGAGATATTTTCAGGATATTTTCAGGATATTTTTCGGACATTTTTGGGGTTATTTTGGGGGATTTTGGGGGGATTTTTTTGGGATTTTTTGGGGTATTTTTTAGGGATATTTTCAGGATATTTTGGGGATATTTTGAGGATATTTTGAGGTTATTTTTGGGGTAATTTTGGGGGATTTTGGGGTCACGGGAAGGGCGTGTCCGGGGGCCGGTGCAGCGCCGCGTCCAGGCCGGTGCCGAGCGCGCAGCCCCCGGTCAGCGCCAGCAGCGCCCACAGGCACAGCCTGTCCACGGCCATGGCCAGCAGCCGCCACTCGTCCTGCGCCTGAAATGGGGAGAAAAACGGAGAAATTGGGAAAAAACGGGAAAAAACAAAAAAAAATGGAGAAAATTGGAGAAAAAATGGGGAAAATTGGGGAAAAATGGGGAAAAAATGGGCAGAGCCTGTCCAGGACCCGGCACTCGTCCTGCCCCTCAAATGGGGCAAAAAACCGAGAAATTGGGAAAAAACGGGAAAAAACAAAAAAAAATGGGGAAAATCGGAGAAAAAATGGGGAAAAAATGGGGGAAAATGGAAAATGGGAATTAAATGGGATAAAATGGGGGAAAAGGGAGAAACAAATGGAATAAAATGGGAGAAATTGGGGAAAATGGGGAAAAAAATGGGAAAAAATGGGAAAAAATGAAGAAAAACAAAAAAAAAAGGAGAAAATTGGTTGAAAAATGGGGAAAAAATTGAGGAAAATGGGGAAAAATGGGCAGAGCCTGTCCACGGCCATGGCCAGCAGCCGCCACTCGTCCTGAGCCTGAAACGGGGAGAAAAACCGAGAAATTGGGAAAAAATGGAGAAAAACAAAAAAAAATGGAGAAAATTGGTTGAAAAATGGGGAAAAAATGGGGAAAATCAGATGAAAAATGGGGAAAAATGGGTGGAAAATGGAAAATGGGAAATAAATGGGATAAAATGGAGAAAAACAACAAAAAAAATGGAGAAAATCTGAGAAAAAATGGGGAAAAAATGGGGAAAAATGGGTGGAAAATGGGAAATAATGGGATCAAATGGGGGGAAAAAGGAGAAACAAATGGAATAAAATGGGGGGAAAAGGGAGAAATTGGGGAAAATGGAAAAATAAATGGGAAAAAATGGAGAAAAACAAAAAAAAAGGAGAAAATCGGGTGAAAAATGGGGAAAAATGGGATAAAATGGGAAAAACAGGGAAAAAATGGGGAATAAATTCCCCAAATAAATAAATGGAGAAATGAGAGAAATTGAGAAAAGTGCAAAAAAAGGGGGGGAAACAAAAAAAATGGAGAAAATTGGGTGAAAAATGGGGGAAATGGGATGAAATGGGAAAAATGAGGTTAAAACTGGGGAAAATTTGGATTAAATGGGGACAAAATGGGACAAATTGGGAAAATTGGGAAAATTGGGAAAAACGAAAAAATGGAGGAAACTGGGCAGAAAATGGGGGAAAATTTGGGGAAATTTGAGTGAAAAATACAAAAAAAAATTGGAAAAATGGTGGAAATGGGAAAATTTGAGGAAAAAGGGGAAAAATGGGATAAAATTGGGGGGAAATGGGATAAAATGGGGGGAAAGTGGGATAAAATGGGGGGAAATTGGGGGGAAAATTGGGGAAAATGGGGAATCAGAAACAAGGGGGGAAAATGAAAAAAAAATGGGGAAAATTGGGCGAAATATGGAGAAAAAATGGGGGAAAATGGGGGGAAAATGTTCCCAGTTCCCTCCAGCTGTGCCCAGGTGTGCCCAGGTGTGTTTTAAATGCCCAGGTGCCCCCAGGTGTGCCCAGGTGCCCTCACCTGCCTCCCGCTCTCCCTCAGGTCTATCCCAGGTGTGTTTTGGGGGTGCCCAGCTGTGCCCAGGTGTGTTTTAGATGCCCAGGTGTGCCCAGGTGTGCCCTCACCTGCCTCCTGCTCTCCCTCAGGTGTATTTTAGGTGCCCCCAGGTGTATCTCAGGTGTGCCAAGCTGTGCCCAGGTGTGCCCAGGTGTATCTCAGGTGTGTCTCACCTGTGCCAGGTGTGCCCTCACCTGCCGCGTGCTCTCCCTCAGGTCTATCCCAGCTGTGCCCAGGTGTGCCCAGCTGTGCCCAGGTGCCCCCAGGTGTGCCCAGGTGTATCTCAGGTGTGCCCTCACCTGTGCCCAGGTGCCCCCAGGTGTGCCCTCACCTGTGCCCAGGTGCCCTCACCTGTCTCCTGCTCTCCCTCAGGTCTATCCCAGGTGTGCCCAGGTGCCCCCAGGTGTGCCCAGGTGTATTTTAGATGCCCAGGTGTATCTCAGGTGCCCTCACCTGCACCAGGTGTGCCCTCACCTGCCTCCGGCTCTCCCGGTCCCGCAGGCTCCCCGCGATGGCGGCAGCGGCGGCCGCGGCCTCGCGCNCCCTCACCTGCACCAGGTGTGCCCTCACCTGCCTCCGGCTCTCCCGGTCCCGCAGGCTCCCCGCGATGGCGGCAGCGGCGGCCGCGGCCTCGCGCAGCTCCGGCGCCGATTTTGGGGCGAATTCCGCCGGGTTCGGGTTCGGGGCGGGGCCAAAGGGGGCGGGGCCAGAGGGGGCGGGGCGGCGCAGGAAATACGCGTCAGAGGCGCGAGGGGGCGGGGCCAGGGAGGGGGCGGGGCTAAAGGGGGCGGGGCCGGAGGGGGCGGGGCGGAGGCCGAGCAGGGGCGGGAGGCGCTGCAGGAACACCTGGGGGGGGAGGGAACAAATTCACCTGAAATGGCCAAAAATGGCCCAAATTCACCTGAAATAACCAAAATTTAACTGAAATACCCAAAATTCACCTGAAAAAACCCAAAATTCACTGAAAAACCCGAAATTCACCTGAAATACCCAAAAAATCACCTGAAATACCCAAAAATGGCCCGAAATTCACCTGAAAAAAAACAAAATTCACCAAAAAAACCCCAAATTCACCTGAAAACCCCAAAATTCAAATGAAAAAACCCAAAAAATTCACCTGAAAACCCTCAAAATTTGGAGGGCAGTTTGGAGAGTTGGGGGTGGATTTTTCCGGGGGGGGAGGGGGGCATATTTTTTGCAATTTTTTGCATTATCTTTGGGGGATTGGTTGTGAGATTTTTGGGGTTTTGGCGCATTTTTCGTAATTATTAGCCGGTGGGATATTTGGCGTGATTTTTGCGGGGATTTTTGTGGAGAATGTTAATTAATATTTGGGTGATTTTTTTTATTTTGGGGGGTTTGAGGCAATTTTTAATTATTATTTTTGGGGATTATAATCTGATTTCGAGGATCGTCTTTGAGGGAAATTTGGATTTTTTGTCCATTTTTTGAGGGGAAGGCTTTTTCCGCTATGTTTAACCCATTTGCCCGGGTTTGTTGTGCTTTTTTTCCCCCAACTTTCACATTTTTCCATCCTGTCCAGGGCCCTCATCCTGCCGGTGGCAGGGTGGCATACCCGTCCGTGCCCAGCCTGAGTTTTGGGCCGGTTTTACCTTCCCTTTTTTCTTGGAATTTTGGCTATTTTGACCGATTTTATACGATTGTTTCTTCATAGGATGAGTTTTTTGGAATTATTTTGAACATTTTTGCGAGCTCGCCCCAGGTGCCCTCACCTGCTGTGCAGTGGCATCCCGTGCGGCGGCCAGGTGATTTGGCTGATTTTTGATGTTTTGGGATTTTTTAATTTTTGAGGATTTTTTGTTGGGATTTTGGGATTTTACCCTGTCCCAGTTGCCAGTCACCTCGGCGACGTGCCAGGTGGGCATCCAATGCGCCCAGTGAGTTTTGGCTGATTTTTTGTCCATTTTTGGATTTTTGGGATTTTTTGCTATTTTTAACCGGTTTTTGGCGGATTTTTGGGAATTTTTACATTTACCTGTCCCAGTGTGTGCCCCTACCTGCGCGCCAGGGGCATCCCGTCGACGGCCCGGGGACCGATGGGCAGTCAGGTTTGCCCAGGTGAAGTTTGGGCCAATTTTGGGCCGATTTTTCCTCCATCTGCTGGAGTTTTTTCCCCGGAGTATTCCCATTTTTACCTGTCCACGGTGTGCCCTCACCTGCCCGCATAGCCGTAACGTTGGTGCATCCCGCGTGCCAGTGAGCGGTGTGCACGGTTGATCGTGCCCAGTGTGTTAGCTCAGGTGAGTTTTGGCTGATTTTGTCCATTTTGGGGTATCTTTTTGGGATTTTTTACCAACCTTCGGGCGATTTTCTTTGCATTTTGGTTCCCAGGGTGTCCCTCACCTGCCTGTGCCAGTGTGGGCATCCCGTCGCCAGGAAGCCGTGGCAGGTTGAGCACCCCATTGAACGCTCAGCAGCACCCACCAACGTATGAGATCACACCAGCGTCCCCGTCAGGTATCGGCCAATCAGCGGCACCTGCAGCGACGTGGCCGGCACCTTGTCGGCCAATAGCAGCAGGAACACGGTCAGGGTGAGGAGGGCGAACAGGGAGAGCGACATCTTCTCACCTGGACAGGTAACGGACAGGTGAGACAGGTGAGAGACAGGTGAGACACAGGTAATGGTCACCTGGACAGGTAACAGACAGGTAAGGGCACAGGTGAGACACTGACAGGTGTGACAGGAGCAGCAGGAACACGGTCAGGGTCAGCAGCGTGAACAGGGAGAGCGACATCTTCTCACCTGGACAGGTAAGGGACAGGTAATGGTCACCTGGACAGGTGTGACACAGGTGAGACACAGACAGGACAGGTAATGGCACAGGTAATGGGACAGGAGCAGGAACACGGTGAGCATCAGCAGGGCGAACAGGGAGAGGGACATCTTCTCACCTGGACAGGTAACGGACAGGTGAGAGACAGGTGAGAACACCTGGACAGGTGTGACACAGGTAATGGCACAGGTAATGGGATAGGAGCAGCAGGAACACGGTGAGCGTGAGGAGGGCGAACAGGGACAGCGACATCTTCTCACCTGGACAGGTAAGGGACAGGTGAGAACACCTGGACAGGTGAGACACTGACAGGAGCAGCAGGAACACGGTCAGGGTCAGCAGCGTGAACAGGGACAGCGACATCTTCTCACCTGGACAGGTGAGAGACAGGTGAGAGACAGGTAATGGTCACCTGGACAGGTAACAGGTGTGACACAGGTAATGGGACAGCAGCAGGAACACGGTCAGCGTGAGGAGGGCGAACAGGGAGAGGGACATCTTCTCACCTGGACAGGTGTGAGACACAGGTAATGGTCACCTGGACAGGTAACAGACAGGTAATGGCACAGGTGTGACACAGGTGTGACACAGGTGAGACACAGGTAATGGGACAGGAGCAGCAGGAACACGGTCAGGGTGAGCAGGGCGAACAGGGAGAGCGACATCTTCTCACCTGGACAGGTGAGAGACAGGTGAGATACAGGTAATGGTCACCTGGACAGGTAACAGACAGGTAAGGGACAGGTGAGAACACCTGGACAGGTGAGACACTGACAGGTGTGACAGCAGCAGGAACACGGTCAGGGTGAGGAGCGCAAACAGGGAGAGAGACATCTTCTCACCTGGACAGGTAAACACGGACTGGTGAGATACAGGTAATGGCACAGGTGAGATAGAGGTGAGAACACGTGGACAGGTGTGACACTGACAGGACAGGTAATGAACAAGTAATGGACAGATGCCCCCAGGTGTATCCCAGGTAACTCCAGCTGTATCTAACTGTCCCCAGGTGTGCCCAGCTGTATCCCAGGTTTATCCCAGATGTATCTCAGGTATATCCAGGTATATCTAACTGTGCCCAGGTGTGCCCACCTATACCCAGGTGTGCCCAGGTATATAAAACTGTGCCCAGGTGTGTCCCAGGTGTGCCCAGCTGTGACTCAGGTGTGCCCAGGTGTGCCCAGGTTTATCCCAGGTGTATCTCACCTGTCTCCAGCTATACCCAGGTGTGTCTCAGGTGTGTCTCACCTGTCCCCAGGTGCCCCCAGGTGTGTCTCACCTGTCCCCAGGTGTGTCTCACCTGCGTCGGGGGGCAGGCGGAAGATGCCCACGGCCAGCAGCGTGGTCAGCACGCACGGCACCAGCTGTGCCCAGGTGTGCCCAGGTGTATCCCAGGTAACTCTAGCGGTACCCAGGTGTACCCAGGTGTGCCCAGGTGTGTCTCACCTGCATCTGGGGGCAGGTGGAAGACGCCCACGGCCAGCAGCGTGGTCAGCACGCACGGCACCAGCTGTGCCCAGGTAACTCCAGGTGTGCCCAGGTGTATCCCAGGTGTATCCCAGGTAACTCTAGCGGTACCCAGGTGTGCCCAGGTGTGCCCCAGGTGTCTCACCTGCGTCGGGGGGCAGGTGGAAGACGCCCACGGCCAGCAGCGTGGTCAGCACGCACGGCACCAGCACGGTGGCCAGGTAGAAGAGCGGCTTGCGGCGCAGCACCAGGTGGAAGGAGACGCCCTCAGGTGAGCCCGGGGGGCCCCAGGTGCCCCCGGAGCGGTGAACGAGGGTCCACTGCCCGTTCTCTGGGGGGGGACAGGTGAGACACCTGGGAACCCAAAAAAACCCCAAAAAAAAACCCCAAAAAATCCCAAAAAAACCCCAAAAAATCCCCAAAAAACCCCAAAAAAATCCCCCAAAATTCCCAAAAAACACAAAAACCACCCCAAAAATCCCAAAAAAAAATCCCCAAAAAATCCCCCCAAAATGCAAAAAAAAAAAACACCTAAAAAATCCCAAAAAAAATCCCCCAAAAAATCCTTAAAAATCCGTAAAAAAATCCCAAAAAAATCCCAAAGAAATCCCTAAAAAATCCCCAAAAAATCCTTAAAAAATCCAAGAAAATCCCAAAAAATCACAAAAAAATACCCAAAAAATCCCCAAAAAATCCCAAAAAATCCCCCAAAAAATCCCCCAAAAAT
>NDFG01000340.1:13586-27479 GCA_002167245.1 Sporophila hypoxantha | reverse complement strand
CCCAGCTGTGGACTCAGTGTGCCAGGTGTGCCCGGTTATCCCAGGTGTCATCTCACCTGTCTCCAGCTATACGCCAGGGTGTGTCCTCAGGTTGTGTCTCACCTGTCCCAGGTTGCCCCCAGGTGGTGTCTCACCTGTCCCCAGGATGTGTCTCAACCTGCGTCGGGGGGCAGGCGGAAGATGCCCACGGCAGCAGCGTGGTCCAGGCACGCACGGCACCAGCTGTTGCCCAGGTTGTGCCGCAGGTGTAATCCCCAGGTAACTCTAGCGGTACCCAGGTGTACCCACAGGTGTGCCCAGGTGGTGTCTCACCTGTCAAATCTGGGGGCAGGTGGAAGACGCCCACGGCCAAGCCAGCGTGGTCAGCACGCACGGCACCAGCGTGTGCCAGGTACTCCAGGTGTGCCCAGGTGTATCCAGGTGTATTCCCAGGTAACTCTACGCGGTACCCAGGTTGTGCCCAGGTGTGCCCGCAGGTGTCTGCACCTGCGTCGGGAGGGCAGGTGGAAGACGCCCACGGCCAGCAGCGTGGTCAAGCACGCAGGGACGGCACCAGCACGGTTGGCCAGGTAGAAGAGCGGCTTTTGCGCGCAGCACCAGGTGGAAGGAGACGCCCTCAGGTGAAGCCGGGGGCCCCAAGGTGCCCCGGAGCGGTGAACGCAGCGTCCCACTGGCCGTTCTCTGGGGAGGGGGGGGGGGGGACAGGTGAGACACCTGGAACCCAAAAATCACCCAAAAAAAAATTCCCCAAAAATGCAAAAAAAACCCCAAAAATCGCGCAAAAATCCCCCCAAAAATGCCCAGTGAGCCCCCAGGCTGCCCCGAGCGTGAACCAGCCGTCCACGTGGCCGTTCCTCTGGGGGGGGACAGGTGAGACACGCTGGGAAACCCAAAAAAACCCAAAAAAATCCCCAAAAATACCACAAAAAACAAAAAAAAAAAAAAAACACCCAAAACCCCAAGGAAATACCCCAGAAAATCCCCAAAATCGCACCCAAAATGCAAAAAAAATCCTAAAAAATGACTAAAAAATCCTAAAAAATCCCCAAAAAATCCCCCAAATCCAACGACCCCCAAAAAAAAAAAAATCCCCCAAAAAATAAAAAATCCCCTAAAAAATAGCCAAAAAAATCCCAAAAAAAATCCCCAAAATACCCCTAAAAAAATCCCTCAAAATCTAAAAAAATCTTAAAATGAATCCGCAAAAAGTCCCCTAAAAAATCCCCCAAAAATCTAAAACAATGTAATAATGAAAATCCCAAAAATTCCTGAACATCCTTCAAAAAAAAATCCTAAAAAATCCCACAAAAAATCCCCCAAAGCAATTCCCCAAAAAATCCCAAAAAAATCCCCCCCAAAATATTTTAAAAAATCCAAAAAAAATCCCCCAAAAAAATCCCAAAAAATCCCAAAAAAAATCCCAAAAAATCCCCGAAAAAAAATCCAAAAAAAATCCCCAAAAAAAATCCCCAAAAATCCCCAAAATCCCAAAAAAGTCCTGAAATCCGTTTAGCCCCGAGCTTCAACCCTGGAAGTCGGGGGGCAGCGCCACCTGGCCGCCCCCCAGGGCCCCAAAACTCCCCAAAAAAATCCCTAAAAAATCACAAAAAATCACCCAAAAATCCTAAAAATCCCCAAAAATCCCCCAATAATCCCCAAAAATCCCCAAAAAAAATCCCCAATAAATAAAAATCCCCCAAAATGCAAAAAAATTCTAAAAAATCCCTAAAAAAAATCCCGCTAAAAAAATCCACAAAAAATCTAAAAAAAATCTAAAATGAATCCCAAAAAATACCCCAAAAAAATCCAAAAAAAATCCCAAAAAATCCCCCAAAAAAATACCCCCAAAAATCTTAACAAAAAAAAAAAAACCCAAAAAAAATCCCCCAAAAATCCCTTAAAACCCCCCAAAAACTCCCCCAAAAATTTCCCCAAATTTCCCGAAATTTCCGGGAATTTTCCCGAATTCCCCGGAATGCCGACCCGGATGCGGGAGCGGCCTGCGGAACAGCGAAATTCCCCCAAACCCCTCACTTGTTGTCCAGCCCCACATCTGGCAGCCAGATGTGCTCGGCCGGCAGCCGCAGCGCCGCCGCCCCCCCGTGCTCCCGCGGGTCCCACACCAGCCGGGGGTCGCGCCAGCTCTGGGGGAGAAACCAAAAAATCAGCCAAAATTATCCAAAAGTCCAATTATTAAATCATCCAAAATCCTCCAAAATCATCCAAAATTCAAATTATTAAATCATCAAAAACCAAAATTCCAAAATTCAAATAAATAAATCATCAAAAAAACAAAATTCCAAAATTCAAATTATTAAATCATCAAAAAACCCCCAAATTCCTGGAAATTCAGAGCAAAAAACCCCCAAATCCACCCCAAGAAAACTCAAAAAAACCCCAAAATCCGCCCCAAAGAAAACCCACAAAATCCACCCCAAAAATAACCCCAAACCTACCCCAAAAAAAACCCAAATCCACCCCAAAAATAACCCCAAAAAAATCCCAAATCCACCCAAAAATCCCCCAAAAATCTACCCCAAAAAAACCCCAAATCCACCCAAAAAAACCCCATGAAATCCACCCCGAAAAACCCCAAATCCACCCCAAAAATAACCCCAAAAAACCCCAAACCCACCCCAAAAAACCCCATATCCACTCAAAAAAAACCCCAAAAAATCCACCCCAAAAACCCCAAATTCCAGGAAATCTTACCCAAAAAAACCCAAATCTGCCCCAAAAAACCCCAAATCCGCCCCAAAATTAACCCCAAAAAAATCCCAAATCCACCCAAAAATCCCCCACAAAATCTACCCCAAAAAACCAAAATTCCCCAAATCCACCCCAAAATTCCTGAAAATCCCCTCAAAACCAACCCAGGATTCACCAAATTTCCCAATTTTCCCAAATTCCCTCAATTTCTCCCCAATTTTCCCAAATTCCCCCGATTTTCCCAAATTCCCCCGATTTTCCCAAATTTTCCCAAATTCCCCTGATTTTGCCCCAATTTTTCCCCAATTTTCCCCCGAATTTCCCCCAATTTTCCCAAATTCCCCCGATTTTTTCCCCAAATTCCCTCAATTTTCCCAAATTTTCCACCAAATTTTCCCCAGTTTTCTCCCAAATTCCCCCAATTTTCCCAAATTCCCCCAATTTTCCCAATTTTCCCCCAATTTTCCCAAATTCCCCGGATTTTGCCCCAGATCCCACCAGGTTCAGGTAAACTTTCGTCGTCATCTCCTCATTCTTCTCGTCCTGGGGGAAAAATTGGAATTTTTGGGTTTTTTGGGATTTTATTTTGGAGTTTTTGGGTTTTTTGGGACTCGCCCCACCCAAAACCCCCAAAAAAACCCAAAAACCCCAAAATAAAAAACCAAAAAACCCAAAAGCCCCCGAGTTCCACCCAAAACCTGAACCAAAAATCTAAAAAAAATCTAAAATGAATCCCCAAAAAATCCCCCAAAAAATAAAAAAAAATCCCAAAAAATCCCCAAAAAGTCCCAAAAAAATCCCCAAAAAACCCCCAAAATTTGCAAAAAAATCCCTAAAAAAATTCCCAAAAATCCCAAAAAAATCTAAAAATAATTTAAAATTAATCCCCAAAAAATCCTAAAAAATCCCCAAAAAATCCCCAAAACAATCCCACAAAAAATCTAAAAAAAATCTAAAATGAATCCCTAAAAAATCCCCCAAAAATCCCAAAAAAATCCCCAAAAAATCCCCAAAAATCCCCAAAAATCCCAAAAAAATCTCAAAAAATCCCCAAAAATCCCAAAAAAAAATCTTTAAAAAATTTAAAATTAGTCCTGAAAAAAATCCAAAAAAATCCCCAAAAAAATCCCAAAAACCCCGCAAAAATCCCCAAAATCCCCCCAAAAAATCCCAAAAAATCCCCAAAACATCCCCCAAAAACATCCCCAAAACATCCCCCAAAAATCCCCAAAATTAAAAAAAAAAATCCCTAAAAAATCCATTAAAAATCAAAAAAAAAATCCCAAAAAAATCCCCCCAAAATCCCCAAAAAAGCCCAAAAAAATCCCCCCAAAATTTAAAAAAAATCCCTAAAAAAACCCAAAAAAATCCCCCAAAAATCCCCAAAAAATCCCCCAAAAATCCCAAATTCCCAAAATCCCCAAAAAATCCCCAATTCCCCAATTTCCCCAAAAATCCCAAAATCCCAAATTTCCCCAAAATTCCCAAATTCCCCAATCCCCATGTTTCCGCACCAGCCCCACGAGCTGCGCCAGCTCCAGCCCCACCGTGACCAGCACGGGGCCTCCCCCGGGAGCGCCCGGCCGCACCCCGGCCCGGTACCGGCCCAGCAGGGTCTGCGACAGAGAGCCATGGCCTGAAATTCATTAATTTAATTAATTAATAATTAATAACATTCATAATTCAGTAAAATAAATAGAAACTAATTCAATAAAAATTTAAATTTCCCTCCCCCGGGAGCGCCCGGCCGCACCCCGGCCCGGTACCGGCCCAGCAGGGTCTGCGACAGAGAGCCATGGCCTGAAATTCATTAATTTAATTAATTAATAATTAATAACATTCATAATTCAGTAAAATAAATAGAAACTAATTCAATAAAAATTTAAATTTCCCTCCCCCGGGAGCGCCCGGCCGCACCCCGGCCCGGTACCGGCCCAGCAGGGTCTGCGACAGAGAGCCATGGCCTGAAATTCATTAATTTAATTAATTAATAATTAATAACATTCATAATTCAGTAAAATAAATAGAAACTAATTCAATAAAAATTTAAATTTCCCTCCCCCGGGAGCGCCCGGCCGCACCCCGGCCCGGTACCGGCCCAGCAGGGTCTGCGACAGAGAGCCATGGCCTGAAATTCATTAATTTAATTAATTAATAATTAATAACATTCATAATTCAGTAAAATAAATAGAAACTAATTCAATAAAAATTTAAATTTCCCTCCCCCGGGAGCGCCCGGCCGCACCCCGGCCCGGTACCGGCCCAGCAGGGTCTGCGACAGAGAGCCATGGCCTGAAATTCATTAATTTAATTAATTAATAATTAATAACATTCATAATTCAGTAAAATAAATAGAAACTAATTCAATAAAAATTTAAATTTCCCTCCCCCGGGAGCGCCCGGCCGCACCCCGGCCCGGTACCGGCCCAGCAGGGTCTGCGACAGAGAGCCATGGCCTGAAATTCATTAATTTAATTAATTAATAATTAATAACATTCATAATTCAGTAAAATAAATAGAAACTAATTCAATAAAAATTTAAATTTCCCTCCCCCGGGAGCGCCCGGCCGCACCCCGGCCCGGTACCGGCCCAGCAGGGTCTGCGACAGAGAGCCATGGCCTGAAATTCATTAATTTAATTAATTAATAATTAATAACATTCATAATTCAGTAAAATAAATAGAAACTAATTCAATAAAAATTTAAATTTCCCTCCCCCGGGAGCGCCCGGCCGCACCCCGGCCCGGTACCGGCCCAGCAGGGTCTGCGACAGAGAGCCATGGCCTGAAATTCATTAATTTAATTAATTAATAATTAATAACATTCATAATTCAGTAAAATAAATAGAAACTAATTCAATAAAAATTTAAATTTCCCTCCCCCGGGAGCGCCCGGCCGCACCCCGGCCCGGTACCGGCCCAGCAGGGTCTGCGACAGAGAGCCATGGCCTGAAATTCATTAATTTAATTAATTAATAATTAATAACATTCATAATTCAGTAAAATAAATAGAAACTAATTCAATAAAAATTTAAATTTCCCTCCCCCGGGAGCGCCCGGCCGCACCCCGGCCCGGTACCGGCCCAGCAGGGTCTGCGACAGAGAGCCATGGCCTGAAATTCATTAATTTAATTAATTAATAATTAATAACATTCATAATTCAGTAAAATAAATAGAAACTAATTCAATAAAAATTTAAATTTCCCTCCCCCGGGAGCGCCCGGCCGCACCCCGGCCCGGTACCGGCCCAGCAGGGTCTGCGACAGAGAGCCATGGCCTGAAATTCATTAATTTAATTAATTAATAATTAATAACATTCATAATTCAGTAAAATAAATAGAAACTAATTCAATAAAAATTTAAATTTCCCTCCCCCGGGAGCGCCCGGCCGCACCCCGGCCCGGTACCGGCCCAGCAGGGTCTGCGACAGAGAGCCATGGCCTGAAATTCATTAATTTAATTAATTAATAATTAATAACATTCATAATTCAGTAAAATAAATAGAAACTAATTCAATAAAAATTTAAATTTCCCTCCCCCGGGAGCGCCCGGCCGCACCCCGGCCCGGTACCGGCCCAGCAGGGTCTGCGACAGAGAGCCATGGCCTGAAATTCATTAATTTAATTAATTAATAATTAATAACATTCATAATTCAGTAAAATAAATAGAAACTAATTCAATAAAAATTTAAATTTCCCTCCCCCGGGAGCGCCCGGCCGCACCCCGGCCCGGTACCGGCCCAGCAGGGTCTGCGACAGAGAGCCATGGCCTGAAATTCATTAATTTAATTAATTAATAATTAATAACATTCATAATTCAGTAAAATAAATAGAAACTAATTCAATAAAAATTTAAATTTCCCTCCCCCGGGAGCGCCCGGCCGCACCCCGGCCCGGTACCGGCCCAGCAGGGTCTGCGACAGAGAGCCATGGCCTGAAATTCATTAATTTAATTAATTAATAATTAATAACATTCATAATTCAGTAAAATAAATAGAAACTAATTCAATAAAAATTTAAATTTCCCTCCCCCGGGAGCGCCCGGCCGCACCCCGGCCCGGTACCGGCCCAGCAGGGTCTGCGACAGAGAGCCATGGCCTGAAATTCATTAATTTAATTAATTAATAATTAATAACATTCATAATTCAGTAAAATAAATAGAAACTAATTCAATAAAAATTTAAATTTCCCTCCCCCGGGAGCGCCCGGCCGCACCCCGGCCCGGTACCGGCCCAGCAGGGTCTGCGACAGAGAGCCATGGCCTGAAATTCATTAATTTAATTAATTAATAATTAATAACATTCATAATTCAGTAAAATAAATAGAAACTAATTCAATAAAAATTTAAATTTCCCTCCCCCGGGAGCGCCCGGCCGCACCCCGGCCCGGTACCGGCCCAGCAGGGTCTGCGACAGAGAGCCATGGCCTGAAATTCATTAATTTAATTAATTAATAATTAATAACATTCATAATTCAGTAAAATAAATAGAAACTAATTCAATAAAAATTTAAATTTCCCTCCCCCGGGAGCGCCCGGCCGCACCCCGGCCCGGTACCGGCCCAGCAGGGTCTGCGACAGAGAGCCATGGCCTGAAATTCATTAATTTAATTAATTAATAATTAATAACATTCATAATTCAGTAAAATAAATAGAAACTAATTCAATAAAAATTTAAATTTCCCTCCCCCGGGAGCGCCCGGCCGCACCCCGGCCCGGTACCGGCCCAGCAGGGTCTGCGACAGAGAGCCATGGCCTGAAATTCATTAATTTAATTAATTAATAATTAATAACATTCATAATTCAGTAAAATAAATAGAAACTAATTCAATAAAAATTTAAATTTCCCTCCCCCGGGAGCGCCCGGCCGCACCCCGGCCCGGTACCGGCCCAGCAGGGTCTGCGACAGAGAGCCATGGCCTGAAATTCATTAATTTAATTAATTAATAATTAATAACATTCATAATTCAGTAAAATAAATAGAAACTAATTCAATAAAAATTTAAATTTCCCTCCCCCGGGAGCGCCCGGCCGCACCCCGGCCCGGTACCGGCCCAGCAGGGTCTGCGACAGAGAGCCATGGCCTGAAATTCATTAATTTAATTAATTAATAATTAATAACATTCATAATTCAGTAAAATAAATAGAAACTAATTCAATAAAAATTTAAATTTCCCTCCCCCGGGAGCGCCCGGCCGCACCCCGGCCCGGTACCGGCCCAGCAGGGTCTGCGACAGAGAGCCATGGCCTGAAATTCATTAATTTAATTAATTAATAATTAATAACATTCATAATTCAGTAAAATAAATAGAAACTAATTCAATAAAAATTTAAATTTCCCTCCCCCGGGAGCGCCCGGCCGCACCCCGGCCCGGTACCGGCCCAGCAGGGTCTGCGACAGAGAGCCATGGCCTGAAATTCATTAATTTAATTAATTAATAATTAATAACATTCATAATTCAGTAAAATAAATAGAAACTAATTCAATAAAAATTTAAATTTCCCTCCCCCGGGAGCGCCCGGCCGCACCCCGGCCCGGTACCGGCCCAGCAGGGTCTGCGACAGAGAGCCATGGCCTGAAATTCATTAATTTAATTAATTAATAATTAATAACATTCATAATTCAGTAAAATAAATAGAAACTAATTCAATAAAAATTTAAATTTCCCTCCCCCGGGAGCGCCCGGCCGCACCCCGGCCCGGTACCGGCCCAGCAGGGTCTGCGACAGAGAGCCATGGCCTGAAATTCATTAATTTAATTAATTAATAATTAATAACATTCATAATTCAGTAAAATAAATAGAAACTAATTCAATAAAAATTTAAATTTCCCTCCCCCGGGAGCGCCCGGCCGCACCCCGGCCCGGTACCGGCCCAGCAGGGTCTGCGACAGAGAGCCATGGCCTGAAATTCATTAATTTAATTAATTAATAATTAATAACATTCATAATTCAGTAAAATAAATAGAAACTAATTCAATAAAAATTTAAATTTCCCTCCCCCGGGAGCGCCCGGCCGCACCCCGGCCCGGTACCGGCCCAGCAGGGTCTGCGACAGAGAGCCATGGCCTGAAATTCATTAATTTAATTAATTAATAATTAATAACATTCATAATTCAGTAAAATAAATAGAAACTAATTCAATAAAAATTTAAATTTCCCTCCCCCGGGAGCGCCCGGCCGCACCCCGGCCCGGTACCGGCCCAGCAGGGTCTGCGACAGAGAGCCATGGCCTGAAATTCATTAATTTAATTAATTAATAATTAATAACATTCATAATTCAGTAAAATAAATAGAAACTAATTCAATAAAAATTTAAATTTCCCTCCCCCGGGAGCGCCCGGCCGCACCCCGGCCCGGTACCGGCCCAGCAGGGTCTGCGACAGAGAGCCATGGCCTGAAATTCATTAATTTAATTAATTAATAATTAATAACATTCATAATTCAGTAAAATAAATAGAAACTAATTCAATAAAAATTTAAATTTCCCTCCCCCGGGAGCGCCCGGCCGCACCCCGGCCCGGTACCGGCCCAGCAGGGTCTGCGACAGAGAGCCATGGCCTGAAATTCATTAATTTAATTAATTAATAATTAATAACATTCATAATTCAGTAAAATAAATAGAAACTAATTCAATAAAAATTTAAATTTCCCTCCCCCGGGAGCGCCCGGCCGCACCCCGGCCCGGTACCGGCCCAGCAGGGTCTGCGACAGAGAGCCATGGCCTGAAATTCATTAATTTAATTAATTAATAATTAATAACATTCATAATTCAGTAAAATAAATAGAAACTAATTCAATAAAAATTTAAATTTCCCTCCCCCGGGAGCGCCCGGCCGCACCCCGGCCCGGTACCGGCCCAGCAGGGTCTGCGACAGAGAGCCATGGCCTGAAATTCATTAATTTAATTAATTAATAATTAATAACATTCATAATTCAGTAAAATAAATAGAAACTAATTCAATAAAAATTTAAATTTCCCTCCCCCGGGAGCGCCCGGCCGCACCCCGGCCCGGTACCGGCCCAGCAGGGTCTGCGACAGAGAGCCATGGCCTGAAATTCATTAATTTAATTAATTAATAATTAATAACATTCATAATTCAGTAAAATAAATAGAAACTAATTCAATAAAAATTTAAATTTCCCTCCCCCGGGAGCGCCCGGCCGCACCCCGGCCCGGTACCGGCCCAGCAGGGTCTGCGACAGAGAGCCATGGCCTGAAATTCATTAATTTAATTAATTAATAATTAATAACATTCATAATTCAGTAAAATAAATAGAAACTAATTCAATAAAAATTTAAATTTCCCTCCCCCGGGAGCGCCCGGCCGCACCCCGGCCCGGTACCGGCCCAGCAGGGTCTGCGACAGAGAGCCATGGCCTGAAATTCATTAATTTAATTAATTAATAATTAATAACATTCATAATTCAGTAAAATAAATAGAAACTAATTCAATAAAAATTTAAATTTCCCTCCCCCGGGAGCGCCCGGCCGCACCCCGGCCCGGTACCGGCCCAGCAGGGTCTGCGACAGAGAGCCATGGCCTGAAATTCATTAATTTAATTAATTAATAATTAATAACATTCATAATTCAGTAAAATAAATAGAAACTAATTCAATAAAAATTTAAATTTCCCTCCCCCGGGAGCGCCCGGCCGCACCCCGGCCCGGTACCGGCCCAGCAGGGTCTGCGACAGAGAGCCATGGCCTGAAATTCATTAATTTAATTAATTAATAATTAATAACATTCATAATTCAGTAAAATAAATAGAAACTAATTCAATAAAAATTTAAATTTCCCTCCCCCGGGAGCGCCCGGCCGCACCCCGGCCCGGTACCGGCCCAGCAGGGTCTGCGACAGAGAGCCATGGCCTGAAATTCATTAATTTAATTAATTAATAATTAATAACATTCATAATTCAGTAAAATAAATAGAAACTAATTCAATAAAAATTTAAATTTCCCTCCCCCGGGAGCGCCCGGCCGCACCCCGGCCCGGTACCGGCCCAGCAGGGTCTGCGACAGAGAGCCATGGCCTGAAATTCATTAATTTAATTAATTAATAATTAATAACATTCATAATTCAGTAAAATAAATAGAAACTAATTCAATAAAAATTTAAATTTCCCTCCCCCGGGAGCGCCCGGCCGCACCCCGGCCCGGTACCGGCCCAGCAGGGTCTGCGACAGAGAGCCATGGCCTGAAATTCATTAATTTAATTAATTAATAATTAATAACATTCATAATTCAGTAAAATAAATAGAAACTAATTCAATAAAAATTTAAATTTCCCTCCCCCGGGAGCGCCCGGCCGCACCCCGGCCCGGTACCGGCCCAGCAGGGTCTG
The DNA here is from genome assembly GCA_002167245.1 of Sporophila hypoxantha. NCBI lineage: Eukaryota > Metazoa > Chordata > Aves > Passeriformes > Thraupidae > Sporophila > Sporophila hypoxantha. The sequence continues at coordinate 16,427 of NDFG01000340.1, read as the reverse complement.
CGACAGAGAGCCATGGCCTGAAATTCATTAATTTAATTAATTAATAATTAATAACATTCATAATTCAGTAAAATAAATAGAAACTAATTCAATAAAAATTTAAATTTCCCTCCCCCGGGAGCGCCCGGCCGCACCCCGGCCCGGTACCGGCCCAGCAGGGTCTGCGACAGAGAGCCATGGCCTGAAATTCATTAATTTAATTAATTAATAATTAATAACATTCATAATTCAGTAAAATAAATAGAAACTAATTCAATAAAAATTTAAATTTCCCTCCCCCGGGAGCGCCCGGCCGCACCCCGGCCCGGTACCGGCCCAGCAGGGTCTGCGACAGAGAGCCATGGCCTGAAATTCATTAATTTAATTAATTAATAATTAATAACATTCATAATTCAGTAAAATAAATAGAAACTAATTCAATAAAAATTTAAATTTCCCTCCCCCGGGAGCGCCCGGCCGCACCCCGGCCCGGTACCGGCCCAGCAGGGTCTGCGACAGAGAGCCATGGCCTGAAATTCATTAATTTAATTAATTAATAATTAATAACATTCATAATTCAGTAAAATAAATAGAAACTAATTCAATAAAAATTTAAATTTCCCTCCCCCGGGAGCGCCCGGCCGCACCCCGGCCCGGTACCGGCCCAGCAGGGTCTGCGACAGAGAGCCATGGCCTGAAATTCATTAATTTAATTAATTAATAATTAATAACATTCATAATTCAGTAAAATAAATAGAAACTAATTCAATAAAAATTTAAATTTCCCTCCCCCGGGAGCGCCCGGCCGCACCCCGGCCCGGTACCGGCCCAGCAGGGTCTGCGACAGAGAGCCATGGCCTGAAATTCATTAATTTAATTAATTAATAATTAATAACATTCATAATTCAGTAAAATAAATAGAAACTAATTCAATAAAAATTTAAATTTCCCTCCCCCGGGAGCGCCCGGCCGCACCCCGGCCCGGTACCGGCCCAGCAGGGTCTGCGACAGAGAGCCATGGCCTGAAATTCATTAATTTAATTAATTAATAATTAATAACATTCATAATTCAGTAAAATAAATAGAAACTAATTCAATAAAAATTTAAATTTCCCTCCCCCGGGAGCGCCCGGCCGCACCCCGGCCCGGTACCGGCCCAGCAGGGTCTGCGACAGAGAGCCATGGCCTGAAATTCATTAATTTAATTAATTAATAATTAATAACATTCATAATTCAGTAAAATAAATAGAAACTAATTCAATAAAAATTTAAATTTCCCTCCCCCGGGAGCGCCCGGCCGCACCCCGGCCCGGTACCGGCCCAGCAGGGTCTGCGACAGAGAGCCATGGCCTGAAATTCATTAATTTAATTAATTAATAATTAATAACATTCATAATTCAGTAAAATAAATAGAAACTAATTCAATAAAAATTTAAATTTCCCTCCCCCGGGAGCGCCCGGCCGCACCCCGGCCCGGTACCGGCCCAGCAGGGTCTGCGACAGAGAGCCATGGCCTGAAATTCATTAATTTAATTAATTAATAATTAATAACATTCATAATTCAGTAAAATAAATAGAAACTAATTCAATAAAAATTTAAATTTCCCTCCCCCGGGAGCGCCCGGCCGCACCCCGGCCCGGTACCGGCCCAGCAGGGTCTGCGACAGAGAGCCATGGCCTGAAATTCATTAATTTAATTAATTAATAATTAATAACATTCATAATTCAGTAAAATAAATAGAAACTAATTCAATAAAAATTTAAATTTCCCTCCCCCGGGAGCGCCCGGCCGCACCCCGGCCCGGTACCGGCCCAGCAGGGTCTGCGACAGAGAGCCATGGCCTGAAATTCATTAATTTAATTAATTAATAATTAATAACATTCATAATTCAGTAAAATAAATAGAAACTAATTCAATAAAAATTTAAATTTCCCTCCCCCGGGAGCGCCCGGCCGCACCCCGGCCCGGTACCGGCCCAGCAGGGTCTGCGACAGAGAGCCATGGCCTGAAATTCATTAATTTAATTAATTAATAATTAATAACATTCATAATTCAGTAAAATAAATAGAAACTAATTCAATAAAAATTTAAATTTCCCTCCCCCGGGAGCGCCCGGCCGCACCCCGGCCCGGTACCGGCCCAGCAGCGACTGAGAGAGGGAGCCATCCCCTGGAAATCATTAATTAGTCATTAATTAGTTAATTAAAGTAATTATTCAATTGAATAAATACAAATTAATTCAATAAAAATTTAAATTTCCCTCCCCCGGGAGCGCCCGGCCGCACCCCGGCCCGGTACCGGCCCAGCAGGGTCTGCGACAGGGAACCATCCCCTGGAATTCATTAATTAGTCATTAATTAGTTAATTAAAGTAATTATTCAATTGAATAAATACAAATAAATTCAATAAAAATTTAAATTTCCTCCCCCGGGAGCGCCCGGCCGCACCCCGGCCCGGTACCGGCCCAGCAGGGTCTGAGAGAGAGAGCCATCCCCTGAAATTCATTAATTAGTCATTAATTAGTTAATAACATTCATAATTCAGTAAAATAAATACAAATAAATTCAATAAAAATTTAAATTTCCCCCTCCAGGAGCCTCCAGCCCGGTACTGGCCCAGCAGGGACTGAGACAGGGAGCCATACCCTAAAGATCATTATTAAATTAATTAATAATTAATAACATTAATAATTCAATAAAATAAATAGAAATTAATTCAATAAAAAATTAAAATTTAAAATTCTGGGGGAAATTTTTGGGGAGGGGTCCCAGGGAAGTTTTGGGGTGAATTCTGGGAATTTTGGGGGATTTTTAGGGGAATTTTGGAGTTTTTGGGGGGAATTTTTGGGGTTTTTTAGGGGA
>NDFG01000339.1:1046847-1129084 GCA_002167245.1 Sporophila hypoxantha | reverse complement strand
TGAGTTTGGTAATATTTTTTTGTAATTGTTGTATGTTTTCATGTATAGATATTGAATGGTTGGAAAGGTGCCATCCTTCAGTCTATCACATGCCCACAGATATCAGCTCACTTATACTGCCTTAACATTGTCTTCATTATCTGAACCAAGCAGTAACTTGAAGTAGATGAGGTATAAATATTATGATAATTATGGTTTATTTTTAAAAGTTTTTTTAATTATGGTGTAAGGTTTACTTAACTAAAAAGATTATTTTTTTTTTTTTTAAATTTTGAGTTTGGTAATATTTTTTTGTAATTGTTGTATGTTTTCATGTATAGATATTGAATGGTTGGAAAGGTGCCATGCTTCAGTCCATCACATGCCCACAGTGATCAGCTCACTTATTCTGCCTTAACATTGTCTTCATTATCTCAACCAAGCAGTAACTTGAAGTAGATGAGGTATAAATACTATTATAATTATGGCTTATTTTTTAAAGTTTTTTAATAGCGGTGTATGGTTCAGTTAACTGGACAGATTATTTAATTTGGTTTTTTTTAGTTTGGTGATATTTTTTTGTAATTGTTGTATGTTTTCATGTATAGATATTGAATGGTTGGAAAGGTGCCATCCTTCAGCCCATCACATGCCCACAGTGATCAGCTCACTTATCACACTGCCTTAACATTGTCTTCATTATCTGAAGCAAGGAGCAACTTGAAGTAGATGAGGTATAAATATATGATAATTATGGTTTATTTTTTAAAGTTTTTTTAATAATGGTGTAAGGTTTACTTAACTAGACAGATTATTTAATTTTTTTTGAGTTTGGTAATATTTTTTGTAATTGCTTTATGTTTTTATGTATAGATATTGAATGGTTGGAAAGGTGCCATCCTTCAGTCCATCACATGCCCACAGTGATCAGCTCACTTATCACACTGCCTTAACATTGTCTTCATTATCTGAACCAAGGAGTAACTTGAAGTAGATGAGGTATAAATGTATGATAATTATGGTTTATTTTTTAAAGTTTTTCTATAATGGTGTAAGGTTTGGTTAACTAAACAGATAATTTAATTATTTTTTTTCAAGTTTGGTAATATTTTTTTGCAATTGCTGTATGTTTTCATGTATAGATATTGAATGGTTGGAAAGGTGCCATCCTTCAGTCCATCACATGCCCACAGATATCAGCTCACTTATTCTGCTTTAACATTGTCTTCATTATCTCAACCAAGCAGTAACTTGAAGTAGATGAGGTATAACTGTATGATCATTATGGTTTATTTTTTAAAGTTTTTTAATAGCGGTGTATGGTTCAGTTAACTGGACAGATTATTTAAAAAAATTTTTTTTGAGTTCGGTAATATTTTTTTGTAATTGTTGTATGTTTTAATGTATAGATATTGAATGGTTGGAAAGGTGCCATCCTTCAGTCTATCACAGTTAGCTCATTTATACTGCCTTAATATTGTCTTCATTATCTGAAGCAAGGAGTAACTTGCCCCTGTTTTTCACCACTGCTGAGTCCATTTACTTTATTCAAATAAAGGGAGAGGCCATGGAGCATTCCCCTGGGATCTCTCCCATTTTTGGAGGACGCAGCCTCCTTTTTATCCCAATTTCCCGGCTGCATTTCCCTTCTCTCTTTCCCCATTGGCTGAGGTACTTGAGAGGTACAGACTCCCTGATACCGAAGATTTCCCTCTAATGCATAACCCTCCCTTTTAATTTTTTATTCTTACTGAATTCAGGGGTTTTTCTTCCCCYTTGTTTCTTTCATCTTTCAATGTCTAATTTCGTTTATCAGCAAACCTAAAGTTGATTTGTAAAAGCAAATATCTTTTTCCATTCATCAATCAGTGGAATCCTTCCCATTGTTTCTTTTATCTCCCAGTGCTGTTTTTTTCTACCAGCAGACCCACAGCATGTGGGAGAAAGTGCCCTGATCCTTGCAGCATCCAAACTACATCCCAGAACCCTGTTTCTCCCATTCTGTGAGAACAATTGRTGCTTAATCTCTCCAAATCTCCCGGCAATATGTTTGTAACTGGGGAAGCTGCAGTTCTTGCAATGGGCACCTGGATTTACAAGGTAATTATTATTGACAGTGTTCCCAAACCTACTGTCATGTCTGAGTGGATGGCACTTCCAAACTGTGCTGGGATACACACATCCTTCTGTGCTCATGGTTTCTAATGAATTACAGAGGGAAAAAAAAAAGTTGTGGGATTCATTCATTTTCCAAACTTACATTGAAAATCTGTTTTTCATGCAATGGATGCATACTTCTGATCTACAGCAGCTCTAGTTCTTTGCTCCCAAGACAAACAACTGCAACGAGAGTGACAACAGAAAGCCTGAATGATGAGAAATAAAGACACATCATTTCTGGTCAAGGAGCAAACAAATATAACAAAAATCCAAGGCACCTCATTTTTTCATGTTAAATCACTGCAGGATCATTACATTTTGAGTCATTTCCCCCAGAATTGTCCCCAGTCTTTGGAAAGATGCTATGTGGAACAAGTACTAACTAATATATAAGCATTACATTCCCTTTRCTGCCTCATTGCCCTCTCTATGCTAATAAAATGAAATGGCTGTTCCAGAGTAAACACTCATCCATATATTTTTATTTAAAAACTGTCAAAACAACACAAGGAAAAAAAATAACAAATGCACGCATGTAACATGAAATGAACTGTAATGRAAGATTTAAGTACAATCAATACATAATTAGAGCTGCCTGGAAGAGGCAATACTTTTCAGACTGTTGACCTGAAGGGTGCTTTTTCTTATATTTYGGCTGAGACATTTCTCTTAAAGGAGATTTCAAAGTGCAGTGTTATACTATTTCAGAAATACAACAACAAAGCAAATTCTACTGTAGCATGTGGTGATTGGGCAGGGGCATCATTACAGGTTCAAATGCAGTATAAGCTTAGCCAGTAAAGAGAACATAAAAGCASCTCCTCAGCTTTGTGTCCTTATTAATTTACCAAAAAATGGCACACAATAAAATTTAAAATCACTGGTTTAACTACAGAAGACAGCTCTGTTAACATGAATCCCAGCTTCCTACAGGAAAGGACCCCAGCACTGCAGTTACCATTAAGCACYAGTATATCTGTCTGCTTGTCTGGTGTGATCACCATGGTACCCAGATGCTTTAGAGATAAATATGAAAACACAGTCCTTAATTCAAAGTGCATGCAATCTGTCAAGGTAAATTCACACGAACTCGTAGGGGGCTGGGATTTCACGAGCAGGTCTGGACATCAGCAGTGCAGGAGATTCACACAGAGGGCAGGAACATCAGTCATTTCATCAAAATTAGCTTTGAGAACAATKATGGCATTAGAGACATAAATGTGGCCTAAGGTGAGACACACAGCACAGTCACCACGGGTTCTGAAGGTGAACTGAAGCAAGGGCTATCTTGTGGATCAAGCTGTGCACTGTGAATGCACAAGGAGGGGGTGGTTACTATCCATTATACCGGCATTTCCAGGATTTGTAGATCAAGTTTGCCTTAAAACAAGGAGATTGAAACAATCCCAAACTTTGGTTTCTTTCACATTGCTTCCAGGTTTCTGGGAGCTTGTGATGTACTTGAATCGCACAAACAAGCTTTGTTTCATAATAGAAGGAAACAAACTTAGAAGAAAGAAAGATTGYTTCTTATGTAAACCCTTGTTTCCTGGAGCTGAGCTTTCAAGCAAAACATCAAACACTAAAGTTGCATAGCAACCTCCCCACCCCCATTACAGGTGGACCGGGTGGCCAGTTCCACCTTTCCTGTTTCTCCAGGCTGCACAAACACGGTGCTTGCACAGGTAGGATTTGTGTGGGCAGGGCGAGCTTCCTGCCTGTGGACAACTCGTGTTTAGYAAACAAGAGCTCTGCCCAAAACACCCCGAGGTGGAAACCTGTGATGTTCTGTGCTCATGTTCTCCAGTACATTATGAAAATGAACAGCATGTAATGTCTTATAAACTGACTCTTACACATCATCTTATGATGATTGGATTATTCAGCTAAGTAGAAGGCATTTGAGTGCAAGCAACATTATGCTTAGATAGTCAATTATTTATTGTTAATCACCAGCATTTTTTGGAAGTACTATATCCTCTAATCACAATGAACARTAAATTTTGTATCACTGGCTTTAAGTGAGAAACAACTGCAATCACCACTATGGTTTTTACAGGGCTTTGTCTGTGTATTTGCAACCAGAGTAAGCAAGCATACACTAGAAAACACTTGAGGCTAAATACTTGCATGCAAAAGCAAAAAAACAATTACAAGTAAGTATGTTCTGCCCCACCTCATTTTGTTCTCCCTTTTATTTGTTGGATGATCTCTGTGCTGCCTACTGGCAAGTTCCCTCTTTGATTTCCAATCATCCCTTGATGACTTTATTTTTCTTCCATATGCTTCTACTTTCTGCCCTTCTCATTAACTGTTAAAACCCTTACACCCAAAATGTGTGTGACTTTTTTTCCTAAAATAAGGTAAAGTTAAAACACTTTAAAAATCATTCCTCTTTGCAAGCTGTGACTCGACAGCAGGATTCACAGAAAGACACTCATGATGTCCAACAGCAATGTGGCAGGAAAAAAATCCTGTAATCCAGACATAAAACCCTCCGAGTTGGTGCTGTGAAAAACACCAATCACTTGTTTTTAAAATTTTTTAAAGTTTAATAGTAATAAAATGGTTATAAAAATATAGCAATACAATTAGAGTAATAACAATTTGGACAATTTGAATTAGAACAATATGAGACAATAAATACAAAGAGTTACAGACAGTCCGGGTACCTTTTTCTGGGCAGCACAAGCCCAAAAAAGGACCCACGTTAACAGAGGATTAACCCTTAAAAGCAARAGCCTGTTGCATATTCATACACCTCATACATGATGCATAAATTCCATTCAAATACAGGATTCTGTCTGSTCAMRYTCAACTTCTTCCTCTGAATCCTAACAYRGCCTTCYAGGCYGGAAGAAGTTCGTTTRTTCTGATAAAAGGGCAATAAATTKTTTTTCTCTGAAAGATTCAGGTGTCCTGTGGCTGCTATCTCGCTGCGAGTCCTTTCTCTAAAAAAAGTATCCTACATAGCARAGTTTCTATTTTAACAATTTTTATAACCTAAAACTATACTTAACACAGTACTTAAGAGAATTAACACAGCGTTACTTTCTAACACAACACATATAATATTCATCTTAATATTTGCGAAAAGCCAATTATAAAACAGGTGCATTTTTCGCAGTGCTGTGCCATTTTCCCAGCCGGGCGGTGCCAGGTACGGGCAGCCCGTCCCCTCGCCCCGCTTGCAGCCGAGCCYGCGGTGTTTGCCTGCCCCCTCCCGGGTGAGTCACAGCGCCGGGACAGCGACAAGCCGCAGGAACACGTGRGAACACGCCAGCGGTCGCTAGGAGCATCCTAACGACTTCAAAAATACCTAGGTTACAGACACTCCAAAGTTTGAGAATGTCACAGACATCCTTTTCACTAAAATCCTTTCTTTAGGATTTTTCCTGCTGGAGCTGAGAAGTTCAGCAACAAGATGTAAACAATATGTTATCTGCTTCTGTGGAATGCAACAGGTCAGTTGTGGATTGGCCCAGATTGAGTGTTTGGAGGTGATGGCCAATCCAGGGCTGAGAACTCTCTCGGACAGAGCCGGAGAGAGCTGCTGTGTTATCGTTCTTTCTATTCTATTCTTAGGTAGTTAGCAGCTTCTGGAAACTCTCCTTTCCTTTTTCTTTTAGTATAGTTATAATGTAGTATATATATATCATAACATAATAAATCAAGCCTTCTGATCATGGAGCCCATCTCGTCTCTTCCTTCACCCCGAAAACCTTGTGACCAACCGTCGACATGAGAACACTGCAATCAGTGAACTGCGCTGCTATTTGTGTACGTTACCTCAGCTTTCTCCCTCCAGCTGCAAGGCTTCATTTGGGCTCCACTTTCATCCAGAATAGCATTTTCCAGTTGGTTTTGTTTTGTTTTGTTGTTGTTGTTGTTGTTGGCTTGGTGGGTTTTGTTGTTTTGGTTCAGGATGTTCTGAGTGTTGGTTTTTTAAACTCTGTTGTGTAATTTGAGGTTTTCTAGATTTCTACTCTTTTTCTGCCTATGAATTTGGCCCGGGCAGAGCTGGCAGGTATTGGCCTCTCTGTGATTTTCAGAGCCTTGGACACTGTTGCAGGAATGCCAGAGGAATGGCTGCTGGGCATGGGGGGCTGACTGTGCCCATCCTGGGCAGCTGATCTGCTCACAGATTGTGCATTTGGGACATGTTAGACCCACTGTACATACACTATAAAGGGTACATACATAAATATCTGATCACAAATCTCAAGGGAAAAAAAACAATGTAACCCTGCCCATGAGGATACCCAGTTGTTGGCTTAAACAACTTACTGCACTATGTTCACTGCTTAGTGTTTCATCCTTAAAATACAGCTTTGATCAGAGAGAGAGAGACAGATGCACACAAATCCAGCTTCAGATTTAATTTCATTATGGTAAATTTTCCAAAGAATCCGCAAGGCAATATAAATAAACATTGATGAATACTAATAATGCTCCACAACAGCAAGAAGTGTTATAGGAAGGCAACAACTACTTGCACTGGGAAAGAATTCTGCATTGAAAACAGAACAGGATTTAATTGACATGACAATTATTTATACTTTCTTTAGAAAAACTGAAAAAAGCTGCTTACAAAAAATAAATGAGGCAACAATGTAATAAATAGTATTAAGTGATGGGCAATTCAAGCAAATGAATTGATGGTGAGGAGGCTAGAATTCAACCCTGAATTTTAACATCTTATTACACTATTAAAATACATTACTGCAACTATGTAATCTGCTGTAATTATTTTTTACTGATCACCCTAGCTGTTCACTGGCCCACCCAGCTTTGTTTACTTGCTTATACACTAAATTTCCAAACTCTTTTCAATCCTATTGCTGCCTTCTCCTCCTCACCACCCAAATCCCCCCAGATGCTTCCTTCCTTCTTGGCTACAAAGCCCAGCAGTGCCAGTGCAGAGCCCAAGCAAACAAACTGAGCAAAGCCTGTTTGGGTTTTACCTCCTCCCTCATTGATGCACCTGATTAGTGAGACACAGCTCACTGGAGGTCAAATGGGGAACAACACCAGTTTGGTTTGATCCATCAGAAAGATGGATTGATTCACTCTTAATCATGGCCTATGAGAATGTGAATTTAGGGTGCTTTCTCCTCTTTAGTTCACAGAATCCCCAGGGTGTTGTCAATTTAGAAACACCAAAGGGGTGATTGTGGGTTCTGTAGGGGACCCAGGCACTGCAGAAGTCTCAGCTAAGCAAACACCAGGCCCCACTGTTATGAATAAGAAGCTTGACTAGGCCAATATTCAAGCAGCTCAAATTTCATCTATTAATGATATGGTAAACGTATGAGCAGTACAGCGCTGGGTACAGTGGGGAAGTTTTCCCTCCAACTGCACACCGATAATTGAGGGTTTACAGGTATTTATAGGGGTACTCATCAGGTTTTCAGCAGTTTTCTATTATCTAATTCTTATTCATATCAGCATATTTTTATTCCAAATTTTTTAGACTCACAATTCATAACACTTTTGTTATTTAGTGTTTTCTCAGATGTGTTTTAAAGAGTATCCTCCAGATGGTGCTGGTCCAGTTTCCAACAGAAGGAAGACGTAATCCCATCTGGTGCAGTCCAGCTCCCAGATGTGGGTCCACTTTTTAAAATGTGCAGAGACATAAATTCTAATACAGTTTGATGTCCACTTCCCCTTGGTCGAACCATAACTCCTTGAGTGATGTTCATGTTCCTGTCTCAAGCTGTTTTTCTCTGCTAATAGGGTGTGAGATAAGCATATTTCTTTTATAATAATTATTCCAAGCTATAGTTTTCCCAAGGGAATAACAAGTAATATTCTAAAAATTATACTTCAAAGGTTATTGTTGCAGAGCTCTTTATGCAATTAACTATAAGCAAAAAGCAACATCTTCAACGCTTATAATCAATGCTCCTAAATCAACTAGGGTTAATTTCAAAGGCCTTTTTTTCCATGCTTATATTTTCCTCAGTTTTATTAGAATTCACAGTCTCCCACTGTCGGTGCACTCACAAATACACACATCACCTGTTTGTAGCCTAGACACGAACACAGCTTTGTATTTCACACGACACCCGCCTTGGCCAAAGCAGGATGGGATTCTCTCTTCCAGGTCCTCACCTTCACTCTGTGTCTAAAATCCATCTCAGAGTAGGGGAGGCAGCCCACAGCCTCCAACAAGTGTGGTACACTGTGGCACAATCTTCAGCACCTCTGCCCTCTGGTGGATTCAGCATGGCACACAGAAATTACAGGGCAGCTCAAATCTGAGAGGGCTAAAACTGTCTCTCTAGCACTGAGGCAGACACAATCAACCAAAATTACATCTGTGACGTGAATCTTCTGAGAAAGAGGTAGCAAACAATGTTTTTGGTGGTTTTAGCTGCACAGAACCTGTGATTTCATTAGCTAGCTGCTAGAATGCTTGGGGCAGGTATGTCAGGCCTGTTTGATAACCCAGTCTACTGCCCCAGCTCTCGCAGCAGAAATTTCCTTTCAAATTTTGCTTTGCTTACAGCTCACAAGATCCTGGCTGGCAGCCTTATAAGGTTCAACATATCTATCTAGGTTCTCATTTTCTTCAGTTCCAAGTCCCTGCAGGTACAGCAGTCTTTAATTCCTGAGCAGCTCTGGATTTTGATTTCTGCCCCATCCCCTCCCAGAGCAGAATAACCACAGAGTTTCCTTGTTGATTCATTGAGTTCCACATCAGTGACTGAGCTGAGCATGAATCACACAGCTCAGCAGGCATCAACAACATCCTCCTGCTCTGCTATCACAAACCAGCCCAAAGCTGAAGTGCAGCCCTGCCAGCAGGCCAGGACTTGTCATCGTGCCCTCGCTGCCCCAGGTACCTCAGGCAGGCAGCCTGCATTCACAACAAAAGGGAACCTGAAGAACCAGAAAAACAAAAGAGTTCAGCCCAGGCCAGGGAGGCAGCTGACACTCAGCAGCCTGGAATGACACAAGTGTTGTCTAATTAGAGAGTTTTACCAGCATTGCTTCAAGCAATTACTTGATGGAATTAGTTCCGTTATAGGAATGGAAAAAGGTTACAAGAATGACTGAAATTGCAGGGTTTTTGAATAGGAGTTGTATTTGTTTTTCATATATTCAACAGATTAGGCTCATATCACAATGCTGTCCTCATAGACAGCATAGTTCAGACCAGACACTCTTGTTGTATCTACTATTTGTATAGAAACCAAAATTCTGAGAAATGGTACTGCACAATTGTTACTCCACTCTCTGCTCCTTTTTTATTTTTCCAGGTGAAGCTTCAAAGGTTGCACATTATTGTTTCCTTACGTCCCTATGCCACACATTTCTTGTGGATTAAGACAGTGACTTCTGCAGAATGAGGCAGAAAGGAACCCCTTGCTAACACCAGGTTACTTCAGGTATTCTTTCTATTTACACAATTTTAAGATCACTTACACTGCGTGGTGAAAGCAGCTGAATCACCTTGGGATGTGCCAAGCCTCCCTAGAATTTATTTTTTTTCATGTAGCAGAGTTTCCTGCAGTGGCTGCCTCAAGGCCCTTTGCTCTGGCTGGTGGGTTATCTAAACAAACAGTGAAAAATGTGTATTTTATGATTGGCTTTTTGCAATATTAAATGAATATTATATGTGTTGTGTTAGAAAGTGATGCTGTATTAATTCTCTTAAGTACTGTCTTAAATATAGTTTTAGGTTAATAAAAAATGTTAGAAACTGTGCTATGTAGGATACTTTTTTAGAGAAGGACTCGCAGCGAGATAGCACCACAGGACACCTAAATCTTCAGAGAAAAAGAATTTATTGCTCCATATTCAGAAGAAATGTACTTCCTGCCTCAAGGCGCTGTTAGGATTTCAGAGGAAGAAGTTGACGAACCAACAGAATGCTGTGTTTTGAATGGAATTTATGCATCAGTGATGAGATGTAATGAATTGCAACAGGCTGTTGCTTTTAAGGGTTAATCCCTGTTAACGTGGGGCCTTTTACAGGCTTGTGCTGCCAGAAAAAGGTACTGGACATCTGTAACTCTTTGTATTTATTGTCTCGTATGTCCTAATCCAAATTGTCCAAATTATTATTACTCTAACGTATTACTATTTTTATAACCATTTTATTACTATAACTTTAAAAAATTTAAAAACAAGTGATTGGCGTTTTTCACTAAACTAAGTAGCTTTTAGAGGGAGCTCCTCCTGTGCCCTTGACATCTACATGACCGCGATCTCAGCCTGTGTTTTACTTGTCTCCATTAGCAAAAGCTCTGGGAGGTGCAGGGGACGGCTCTGCGCGAGCAGCGAGGAACCGGCGGGCATACGTCCACCGAAGCCTCCCGACTGAGCATCCCTCCATCCTGGCGCGGTACTGGCGGTGTCCATGAGTCGCGGGGCGCTGGGCCGCGCGGCACTCCCTTCCGAGGGCCTATACTGCCCTCATCGGGCACGGCGCATACGAGGCCGGAGCCTGGCGCACCTGTGCGGAGCTCCCATCCCCATATACGCCGGTAGACGGGCGGAGCGGGCGCCGGGAGGTCCCACACTTTTGCACACACTCTGCATGTATTGGGCTGTTGCTACTAACTTCGCATTTAGATCTCCGCTTTGGGGTACGGCTGGCCTTTCTTATATCCATTCCTCTTCCACATTTCTACTTCTCCAAGTTATCTGCACTACCGCCATATAGAACCTTTAAAAAAAATAACCAAATAACATAATCTTTATACCATCCTTAACTAAAGTTACTCCCTTGCTTAACGTCATTGATATGACACGACACGGAACGACACGTTGGAAAGAGGAGAGAGAGTGAGGGCGCGAGAATCCTATAAGAGAAGCGCGGAATGGTAGAGAAGTGGAAGAGGAGCTAAGAGGAGATGTGGCAGAAGCTTATCCAGCCCGAGCGCAGGTCTCAGCCTCTGTCTTCTCAGCGCAGGCAACTACTCTCGACCACAAACGTCACGCACGCCACCCGCACTAGTCCGAGCTGACACTGCCCCACGCCCATTTTAGCATAACCTGCTCGTACTCTGCCAGTTGAAACCACGCTATCACGAGAGACCAACACATGGGCCTAGAAAGAATAACTAACGAGCGCGACCAATAAGATCCGCATTTAATTGTACCGTCTACTCCTATCGCATAGCCAGTTGACTCCCGGTCTTCGGGGGTGGCGAGGATGAGCGCGATGCAAGGCTGCGGCACAAATCGAGCGAGAATGGTGGGTAAGAGAGCTTAGACAATCCGTCCTATCGTGAAGGTCCTCGCGGCACTGGCGGCACCACGAGCGCGGTAGACTTTGACACGCGCATACACTGAACCATGTTCACGAGACAAGAGAGGGAAACCACAAGAGACCGAGACGACCCAGGGGATGAAGGACAAGTGTGAGCATATGGAAGTAGAGGCACAGAGGCCAGACGACCTAGAGAGGAAGACGTAGAGGCCGGTGTTGGTGATTTCGTTGACCTAGACGGTAGGGACGTGAGCGGCGGAGTGCCCAGCCGCCGAGATGCTGAGCGGCCCTGATGTCCACAGGACCTGAGCGGTTGATACATACCTATGACGCCGACTGAGAGCCCTCTGGAAAGATGACCTCCGTGTGACCCCTGAGATAGGGCTAGGCGGAGCACCTGCGGAGCGGGCTCTCGGGCCCTGGCCTAGTGAGGCTCCGGTTCTACGAGAAGCCCAATGTGCCTGGAACAAGGCGGACCGCTCACGGTCTCGCTCGGTCGTGGCCGCTGAACGCAGCGCACTCGGGGAGGAAATRGCAGCTCGGACAGGCTGTTTACAGAGGCAGCTTGCGGTGTTATGTAAAGCGAACGTTGGCCGAAACTCAGGCGTTTAATGGAGAAGGCCTCTAACGACATTTCCGGAATAAAACATTGCTGAAATACGCTTAATCCTTAAACTGGAAACGATACATACGCGTTTGTTTGATAAAGGCTCTTCTTTGTAGTACAGCGCTCGTTCCGTTGAGTAGGGAGCTAAACTAAAAGCCCAGAAGCGCCACCTCAGCACGAGGAAGAACTTGTGTAGGTTCAGCGGTGCAGAGCCCTGGATCGGAGGGCGCGGAGTCTCCCTCTCTGCACGCATCCAYAACCCACCTGGACGCATTCCTGTGTCACCTACTGCAGCAGGTGACCTRGCCTGGGCAGCAGGGCTGGACTAGGGGATCTCCAGAGGTCCCTTTCAAACCTAATCCTTCTGGGATTCCGTGGAATAGCTGCAGTTTCAGCGGAGTTTCTTTGTTTTTTGTTGTTTTTTTTTAATAGGCTAAAGTCTGTATTTACTCTAATCTCTTAATTTATAGAGAGCTACCGGAGTGTTGTATGTCATCTTTTTAAATCTAGTGTTACTATGAACAATTTCTGACTTASTGGCAGAGTTTCTCCAAAATGGCTTTTTTTAGTAGTTGGGATTAWGTTWAAAATCTCTATCAATTGGAGGGATGGGGATGAAAATTCCTGATTGGGGGAAGAGTTATTGATAACAGCCACGTGTCTTATCCTTTAGAAATACTTAAAATCAAGTTGATGCCTTAGTGCTTCTTGAAGTGGCTTTTTCTTTGTGGAATGTTAGTTTCTTACAAAACCGGTGAATTTCTGTTTGCCTGTACCCCTACAGGGTGGAGTGTAAATGTTATAAGATCACTGTTTTGGTGGATGGGGTGGGTATAGGAAATGTAATGCCCAGAGTGTAAAATACTCAGGTTTTGCCTCATTAGGGTAATATCCCAAAATTCCCTGTGTGCTTCAGGCTGGTCAGTGTGCTTGGTGTGTTTGAGCATTCTTCAGAATGGTTCCCTTCATCATGAGATGCATGGCTGCAGAGTGTAAATACTCAGGTTCTGCCTCCTTAGGGTAATATCCCAAAATTCCCTGTGTGCTCCAGGCTGGTCAGTGTGGTTGGAGTGTGTCTGAGCATTTTTCAGAATGTTTCCCTTCATCATGAGATGCATGGCTGCAGAGTGTAAATACTCAGGTTCTGCCTCCTTAGGGTAGTATCCCAAAATTCCCTGTGTGCTCCAGGCTGATCAGGTCAGTGTGCTTGGAGCATGTTTGAACATTCTTCAGAATGTTTCCCTTCATCATGAGATGCATGGCTGCAGAGAAGTAAGAATGTGTCACAGCAAAATGTTGTTAATGCTGGTGTGTGGCACGTTGCAGATTTCCTCTCCCCACTGCAGAATGTTTTCAAGAATACATTGATGTGATGTTTCATGGCTTAATTAGCAGTTTGTTAAAAGGGCACTTATGTTTCTATAGCTTGTTACTATTTAACTTCAACCCTGCTGACTTTAGGATTTATATTCTTTTGCAAGGGAGAATTTGCTAAGCAAAAGGTTGAGTTACTGTCTGTATGCTGCATTAAAGTGGCATCTGTGATACTGTTGTGCCCCATCTCAGGGGGGTTTAGCATTCCCAGAGCTGGCAGTTGTTATTTGCAGCCTGTGTACAGCACGTAGGCCAACCTGGGACTTGGCCTTTGGCCCTTAATAAGGTTCCTTTGTTTGCCCATTATTATTTCTGTGATCGTGTTGGGTGCACTTCAGATTAAAAAAACTGCTCACATAGGTTGGGTTAATTTTTATTCTTTTATTTATACTGCTCCATCCTCCTGATGAAGGCTTCTGGGTTCTGATTTCCTGGAGGGATGAGCAGCAGAGCCTGGTGGCTGGGGCACGCTCACTGCAGCTGCTCTGGGCCAGCCTGGTGCTGCCTGCCAGGCTGGAGCTTGCCTGCACAGGGTTCTGAGTGTGCCCTGCTGTACAAACTGAGGCTGGGATTGCAGCTGCCTGCCCTCTTTCAGGTTTCATCTGCTGCTCCCAGCTCTGAGGTTTGGCATCAGTGCAAAACGGGCACTGCTCAGTTAATTTGCATCTGTGCCGTGCATTGGATGTGAAAATGTGAGAGTGAGAAACCTTTGAGAAGGCAGAGCCCACTCTCAGACCCACTCTCAGGCAGCAGGTTCTGCATCTTGATTCCCAGGTCCCAGCTTTTGGAAGGCACTGCCAGAAGCAGCAGGGGAATAATAAATTGCTGTGCTGTCTGCAGCAAATACAGAGCTGTGCTGCTGTGGGAAGGGAGAGCAGAGTGGAATGCTGATTGGAGGAAGAGAGGGAGGGAAAAGGGGATGTAAGGTCTGAGACACAGGTGGGCTTTGGGAGGCTTTATTGTACCAGATGCAGTGCAGTTGAAARGTGGCTTTACCACCTTTAGGCCAGGCTTAGCTCCAGGAGTTTTTGGGCAGCTTCTTGTGTGGATCAAGAGTTATAATCTGTGCTATGTAGGTTGTCTCCTCATTATGTTACTGTAGAACAAGCTGGAGKAGGAGGACAAAGAAATACAATGCAGCCACAACTCTTGGAGTATATTTAAATTCTTGCTCTGTGTTAACTGTGCTGGGCCCAAATTAGTCCTGAAGAACCAGTTGAATCATGTGAGGACTTAAAATCTGCYAGCCCCTGCCAGATTTCTGCCAAGGCCTCCCTGATGTTTAGCAAACCAGAATTTCCAGGGTCAGTTTCTGGAATACCAACCACTCAGCTCTGTCTGTATCACAGAAATGCACTTTTGTAGACTGAAAGGCTGCTGCATCTGCCACTGTTTGCCAGAAAATTCCATGKCAGGCTCTTCCCAGCCTGATGGGCCAGGGTTACAAGGAGCCCATGCTTGCACCTATGGATGTGTTGGCATTTTTGTGGTCCTCAGTGTACACATCTAGTTTCATTTCAGTCATGGTGCTTGGTAACAAAACCTCAATTCCCCACTTTTCCCCCCCACTTTATCAATACTTGCCAGGCATCACCTTCATCTGAAGATCACATAACATTTGCTTTGCTCCTGCATTAGTTGCCTTCCAATCTTTTAAGGTTAGGACATGCATGTCACACTCCCAGTTAGTGTTTCTAAGATACAACCCCAGTCTGAGATGCATTTTTTATGTTACATGAATATGGTCTAAGACTAAGCTGTGGAAAAAATGATGTCTGTATTGTCTCTGTGACTATAGAAAATACCTCAAAACCAGTTTGTTCTGGTTTCTTGAGGTACTTTTGTCCCTTTTGATTCCTTCCTCTCTTTGTCTTGTGTCTGTTTGATGTGGTACATCATGAAAGTTTCTGCATGCTAAAGACAGTAGCAAGTGTTGTAGTTAATTTCAGTTTAACATTTTAAAAATAGATGTCACTGAATGCAGTGCCAAAAGGAGACTTTTCTTGCAGGATTGTGTGGGTTTAACATCACAGGAGGAGCCACTTCAGAGAAACCTCCTTAAGAGTAGAKAGAATAAGTACAAGTGTTGCTGAAGGAAAGCTCCTGAGTTTGTAATGCAGTGATTTAATGACAGTTTTACACAGTTGTAAATAAATTATAATTTAGGTGTATTTCCAGAGTCAGTAAGTTCCAGGTATGCAAATAAGAACTTCAAGTGAAAAATGTGTCAATCCAACATTTGGGAAATAGTCCTATGAGGAAAGAATGGCAGTCATTACTAATCTAAAATTTTCAATTMATCTGGATTTTTGAGCCCAGATTATGTTGGGATGGGGCAGTACTTACAGAAGTACCTTTTTGTGGTCAAGATGAATATGCTGGGCTATGGCTGCTCCAGTCTTAAAGGACACAATTTTTCCTAGACTACTGACACTTGAAGTGGCTTAGTGCAGAATAGAAGTCAAGGCATTAAAAACATTTAAGAAAGTGCAAATTTTGGTAAGCTGAAACTACAGTTCCCCCAGTGAAGGGATGTGTTGCTGAGGAAAGGGTTTTAAAACTTGTTCTTCTCTYCACATGCAGCTTTAAATAAACTTAAAGGGGAAAAAGCCTTAGACTAAACCAACCTGTAAATTTAGCAACCTGAACAACTAACAATGCTTGTCAAGTTGCATGTTAATAGATTTGAAATTCCATTCACTGGGTCTGTTACAGGCCAGGCTGTGCTAACTGTGCAATACCCAGCCAAAACCACCAACCTGGCTTCTGTCTGAATGGCCAGAAACCTCCTTTTGGATATTAAAGCAGTTTGACTAAAGCAGCCATTACAACTCCTGCCTTTTTGTYTACAACAGCTCCTCCTGTGATGTTAAACCCACACAATCCTGCAAGGAAAATCTTCTTTGGTTTGTAGAAATTCTTATTTCATAATTAGCGATAGTTTTTAAAGCATTTTGAGCTGGCCACTTCCTGGATGTAACAGGTGTTGTAAACACATTTATTTACTTTCCACTGCAGYGGATCCTTTTGTGGAAACAGGAGGATGCCTCAAACAAGTGGATGTATTTATTCTTGCAAATAATTTGAAGGTATTTAGGTATTTTCTTAGACACTTTGGTTGTCATAATGAAGATTTATTTGAGAGGCCTGAGGAAACTGTTGATTTTAGGAATATGGTATAAACCAAGAATATTCCCTTGGAGGTGATTGATTAATAAGCAAATACTAAAAGTGAACTTTATTTCCTCTGGTTTTGTTCCCTCAGACATTCTTTAMGAATTCAGAATTGGATTTTGTGCAGTTGATTTATTTTGTGGGAAGGAGCTCCTAGATCCCTTCCTAGAAACGTGGGTTTAGGTCTCTTGAGATTTTGGAAGTAACTTTTGATACTTCTAGTATCTGTGAAAGTTCAGTTCCATTGCTGTTTGTCAGTGTAGAAATAATAAAAGGGGAGTTGTGAACTGGACTAGGTGGTGGTAATCTGTAGAAAACCCTAAGTGCTAAAATAATTCTGTGACCTTCAAAGAGTTGCTCATGGGATAGAATCCTGATGATGTAGAGACCTACTGCACATAGGTAACAAAAGCAGAGGAAACAAGTGGTTTTACAGTCTGTGTGCAATATTTTTTTCAGGTAGTGAAGAAAAGTTAAAAGCCAGTATCTGYCTGGGTTCAGTTGGWTGGTGTTTCAGCTGGTCTCASRTGGGGCTGCTAGAMTCCTGAATGGTTCTGCATCCTTTTRYCTGCATCTGATCTTGAAACCAAGGGGTTGAATGTTAATCCCTTTTCCAACAGGATTATTTTTCTGCTGATTTCACTCCCTGAAGTGGCTTGCTACAGGGTGAACTTACCTGGAAATGCTTATCTAGGGGCAGGATAATGGCAGTGAACACCCAAGAATTCTGTGTTCCCAGATTTGGATATTGGCTGTTGTGCAAGCACTACACTGAGTAATACATAATCAGAAGCTGTATGCCCTTGAACTGAGATAGCAGCAGCTGTAAGCACAAACTGCAGTTAACATAAAGGTCTCAGAACTAGGATCACATGTTGTCCTGCCTGTGGTTGAGTTAGGTTAAAAGTCAGGCTCGTGCTTCCATTCTGCTCTGTGCTTGCTGWAGATGTTAGTCCTCACAATAGGTGTTTGTTCACACACCCTGTTCTGGCAAAATGGTCCAGAAAATCCTAAGTGTTGATTCCTGCAGGGTATTGGGAGTGATTATTTGGGAAGATGCCATGAGGCCTCATTTGTGCTCAGATGGAACCAGGCTGTGGATTTGCCTGCAGTGCTGTGGGTGGCTTTGATCAGTGCTGGAGGTGGACAGGGACAGGAGAGGGACTTCTCACTTGTGTCACCTAAGGTACAAGCAAGTCCAGGCAGTCCAGTTCAAAACTGATCATCACAGAGTTGTTTTCCATTCTGTAGGGTGCCTGTAATTTGTCCTGTATAACTGGAGAACTTTATCTGCTGCTGCTGAACAATTATTTGCCAACTTAAAAATCAGTCCTTTTTATTTTCCAGTAAAATAATTGTGCTTCTTGCACAGTTGTATTCATGTATCAAATAAACAAAATTATTTTAGGATTGCTGTGATTGTGCATCTTACCCCCATTTATTTTTCCCTGAGCTGTTTCTGCCTTTCTGAGTTGGAGTTTATGACCCTGTATCTGCATAAGTGAATGAAATTCCTGGAAGTCTTAACTCAGCTGCTACTGCAGTGAAATGCATATTTTTGTGTCACCTGGAAAGATTTGAGGAAATATGAAATGCATATTTTTGTGTCACCTGGAAAGATTTGAGGAAATATGAAATGCATATTTTTGTGTCACCTGGAAAGATTTGAGGAAATCCAACTTAACTACTGGTATAATAGTTGAAAGGTGCTTCAGTGGCCCATTCTATTTCATATGGTTTAAAAGTCAGTACTTGCAGGGCAGGACCTTGTGCTTTTGTAGGGTGGGGTCCTTTTTGTTGTAGCAGAATTAAAGGTACATCTGCCAGCCCCTTCTGTCCAGTGTACCCAGAATAATTTATTTGAGACAAGTAAATTTCACTGCGTTGGTTGTAATCAGAATCAGAGCTTCCCTCTGATGTTGATGTATTTGAATTAGTGCTTTATTGAATAAACAGCATTTCAGTTTTGGGTCACCTGTAGGGGTAGCTTACAGAAATAGTTTTAAAATTCAGAAATTTCAGCTTCAGTGCTGCTTCTGGAAGCTGAATAATGTTTATGCATGTCAGTTGGGAAGAAATAAAACCTCTAGATCATTTTATACTGTTTTACATCTTAAGCCTGTATCAGTTGAACTACTATAGAATCTAAATCTTGATGGACTTAGGAATGTAAAACTATTCATATGGCAGTTTAGAAATTTACTACTTCAGAGTTGACAGCTTAGTGCTACTTTGATTTTTTAATCAAATTCATTTTATAATAGTTTAATGTGGGATTTGATATTTGCCTTCCAAGCTCCACTGCTTTGCATTAGTGTTAAGAATTGCTTGAATTYCTTGAGAAGTGAATCCAAAGGAGTAAAGGTCTTTAGACTCCTATAAAGCTCAGCCTACTGAATTTTTTTCTTTTTCCTTTCTATATCCTGCAATATCAGATATGTCCATTTAACAGTTGTGCAGTATTTTTGAACCTTTTCCCATTTTATAAGTAGTTTTCTTAAGTAATTTATTTAAAGGGATATGCTTTGAATTATATCCTGCTAGTAGGACTGACACAAAAACTGGTAATGCTGKAAAATATTCAGAACTAGTGCAGTTACCTTCTGCTTCTCATGCTAAAGAGTGCTGGCACCTTTGAGGGAGGGGAATGTTGGTTCTCTCTGTGCTGTTTGTGTTTTTCAGCTTCAGAAGGATGCACTGACCTGCTGGGGCAGGGAGCTTGGAGCAGGTGACCCAGTGGGATCCCTTCCAGCCTGCCCCATGCTGGCATTCTGGGACCTAGACCCAATATTAAGAATTAAAACAAATTCCTTGYAATAATCTTTTAGCAGATGACAGGATTTGGGAGTTTTTTTAGAATTTTCTGCAAGTTTTAGAGATTTTTTTTATAAATCAGTCACACTACACGGTACATTAGAGATGAATATTCTTAATTATGTAGTGAAATTATAAAATATCACRAGCAAGGTCTTACAGTAATGATTTAAGTGTTACAATTGTTACATCTCACAAAGGCAAGACTTTAGTTGGTGTGGTTTTTGTATTGCTGTTACCTGCCTAAAAATGAGCCAGGTTTTCAAAMTTAGTGAGTGGTTTGGAGTACAGGTCAGAACAATATTTGAGGCTTAAGAAATAAACTTCAGTTCATTTAGGGTTGTAACAAACATGTATMTTAAGGCTGTCTGTACGTGATCTTCACAGTGTAATTTTTTATTCTACTTGTGTTAACAGTGTTAGATCTAGAAAAAAACCCTGAAAATCATAAAGCAAGTTATTTCCAAAAGTGTTTGAAAGTAACTGTGTTAAAAAGTTTGCAGTCAATTTGGTACAGCTTTTAGCCTGAAAAAAAGCTTTTAAACTTCAATAGGAATGTCTGAGTGTTTTAAAAAAAAGGTGATGTTAGTGCCAAAGCTACAGGAAGGCATCTGTAGGGTTGAGAGATCAGAAAGTGAACAAGGAAATTGTGTATCTGTTTCTGCTAAATATCAGCTCCTGGTTTTCTTGTTAAACCTGTGATACCAAATACCTCCTGTTCTCCAAGTCCACCATGACTCCTGGATAAACTGGATTTSTTTGCCTGAGCTCTGTAATAGAAATACTGGGCTGAATTTACTTTTTGCATCTTAAAGTTCCAGGTTGGTAAAAATGTTTAAAATTCACAGTGCAGTAAATATTGCAGCAAACTAAATTTGTTTTCATGTTTTAGAGATGTTGAGTTGGTTTAGTCTAACTTCTTGGTTGATGTCCATAACATGTAGAACTTGTGCTAAGTGTGCATTATCTTCCTGGGACAACTTGTTTTCCAGCTGAATTCCAGTTTAGAAACTGCATTTTAAAAGCTGAGCTGTGGAATGTTACACTGTTGAAATGTTATCTTTTGCTTGACTGTGTAGGTGGGACAGAACTTTTCAAACACTGCTTGTGATCTCTTATATCTTCTTTTTAATTTTTCTAGACTGCTGAATATGTGCCAGAAAAAGTGAAGAAAGCTGAAAAGAAACTAGAAGAAAATCCATATGACCTTGACGCTTGGAGCATTCTCATTCGAGAGGCACAGGTTTAGTGATATAGGATTACATTTCCTTATCTATGGTCCACTCACACTATTTCGTTCTGGAGTAAAATCAGCATATTCATTTACATAAATCATAATACTGTAAATGCTGTTTTGATTTTCAATTTTTAGAATCAGCCTATAGACAAAGCACGGAAGACCTATGAACGCCTTGTTGCCCAGTTCCCCAGTTCTGGCAGATTCTGGAAACTGTACATTGAAGCAGAGGTTAATATTTTTCCATTTTTTCTTACATAACATTTCATAGGATTTTAAGTTTATATTTTTATAAGCATGAATAAGATAGGCACATAATATCTAGGGGAAAGGGGATTTTAAATATGCCTTGCCTTTCTTTTGTAAAATAGGTACAAAGGAATGATTAAAATGAATTCTAAAGTATTGGGTCTTTCATGAGTTGATGATTGTTGCATTATGGAATTGCAACAACATTAAAACTGTTTCAATGGTATTGGAGTGCTTTAGCCTTTTATTTGCTTGTCGTGTCAATTTATTGCCTCCCGTGTCATTTACTTAGAGGATTTTTTTTTTTATTTACACATACAAACTTATTTGAGTGACTTTCTCTAAATATTTGGTTCTTTTATTTTATTTTTTTTTTTTTGCTTTCTTAGGGAATTGAATGTTTCTGTGAACAGTGTTTGCAGGGAGGGTGTGGGGATGGAAGCTAATTTCTGGAATGAAAATGCATTAGCCCAACTCATTAGCTTTTAAAAATCCCAACAAATTGTGATTGTTTCCATGACTGGGTAAGACTTATCACTAAGTGCATTGGTCAGTGAACTGTCTCTAATGACATGCCATGAAATTCCCTGTATAATCATGGGGGGGGGGTGGTGGTGTTCATTTTGGTTTGATTCCTTTCTGTAGCTGGTATTTAATACTAATACACATGGTTTCTGTGGGCATCTTCTGGCTGCACATCTTCCTTGAGACAGATTTTATATATGCTAAACTTCAGGGGTGGGGACCTGTATTCTGCAGATGAGAAATGAGCTCTTTTTCTTCCATTTGCTGTGAAATTTCATTGCATAGTTATCATATCTTATTTTACATTAAATTACTTATCCAGAAATGTCTGGCAGTAAATTTTGAAGATAAGGAAAATTGGGATCATGGGAATCGAGCAGAAATTTTGATGTTGTAGTTTATAGTAAGATGCTACAGTGCAAAATAGTGCCATCTAAATTGAATGCTACCAAATTAAATATATAGAGTTTTCACTATCTTGTTTGTAGCAGTAGTTAGAATGTTGATGTTTATTCATGTTTGGGAGATTGCAAATGGYCTAACATCCAAATACATCTTTTTCCTTTTTGGATCCTGCAGCCAAATCCATTAGCCTCTTGTACCCTGAAATTTTTGCTACAGGTTCTAGTTTTTAGAATCTAATCTTATTTCATCATTTCATTAAATTGCCTGATTTCTGTGCTTTTTAAAAACCTTTACCTTTCTCATGCCTCAAATGTAAGGGTTGAGTAAGGCCATTTCAGAAAGCCAGTACTACACTGTACATCCTTCAGCAGAAAGTCCTGTTGTCAGTGTAAAGCTCCCTGTCTTAAACCACATTCAGAGATGAACTGACAGACATCACCTCCCCTAATTTATAATCCAAGAGTATTTAGAAACCTTAACAGTGGCAAACTTGGAACAGTCTAGGGCAGAATTTTTTACCTGTTCCTTCAAGGAGAGCAGATCAGCACCAGGGAACARGGAGTAAATCTGAGAGGGAAAGAATTGTCATAACCATCACTAGTTCTTGTGTGTCTGCTTATTAATACACTTCAAATATTAGAGAAATGGAATATATAGTTCTGTTGTTCAAAACAATGGAAAAATAGGAACTGCAGATTTCCAGTAGAGGCTACACCTGAAGAGGGTTATARTTGAAAGAAATGTAAGAAGGTAATTTTCAGAAATTTATCTTTTTTTTTTAACAGCCAAATTTTTAAAATCCCAGTTATGACTTAATTTTCAACTTTCCTGGTTACAGTGACATGTTACAASTGATAGTGGCCAATTTACAAATGAAGCAATATGTTTTTCTCTGGTTTTTTAAAGCATATGTGAGCATACATAGCTATAAGTTGAAATAACTTATTTCCAAATTCCTGTCTCTAAAAAGATACGGTCACAGAATTGGGCACTGTTGTCAGTGTTGTTTTCAGTTGCATATCATTTGTGCAGTCCATCTGGGTGAGTTCAAATTAAAATGCTTTATCAAATGTTCTTTAAACRCTGTGGTTAAATTAAGACTTCAGTTAATTTTTGAAGGCTGAGTAGAGGAATTCTGTTCAGGCTTCTTTTTATTGCAGCCTTAAGATGTGCAAGGAATATAAGGAAAGTATTTTCCAAAAGCTTTTTTTCCCTTGGCAATTTTAGTAGTCTCCTCCTGCTAGAAAACTCTTCTTGGGCTGTTTAGAAGTATATGACTTTCTAGCCATGACTTAGTAAAATAAACCTGTGGTAGGTRTCCAGCACTGCTTTCAATTGACTTTTGCTGCCTCATTATTGAAATCTGGAAATTGTAAAATCTTRGGTCATCTGTTACCTGCATTTCCTCTGATGTCAAAAAAGTATTTTACTCTTTAACATGAAAACGTTTTCTCTTTGCATTCCAGAAAGACAGAAAGGGGGAGGGAAATGGGGGTTCTTTTCTGGCAGGTTGTCTTTCACTAGAGAACTTTGCCCTCTGCAAGACATAAATCAGAGCTGAAAAATGTTCCTTAGTTGTGGTGTATTGGAAGATGAGCCAGGGTGAGGGTTATGAAAAGGGCCTTAGGAAAGACAAATTAGCCCTTTAACAGCTGTACTCTCAAAGTTAGAAGTCTTTAAATTCCCCTTTGTCTGACTTAACAAATGTGTTCTCTTTAGTCACTTCCAGTCTTCAGTAGAAATTGTTGATAAACTACCTGAACAAAAKCTGCATGTGCCAGTTCTTGTTGGAATGTATAACTTGTAAGTGCAGGCCTTGCTGCTGTGATTAGCTCTTGGTTTTATGACTGTGTTTGTTCAGCTCACTGACTGTTGTGCTTTCTGTGTATGACTGTGTTCCCTAGTGGAATACAGTGGAGAGCAGTGCTCAGCACTCAGTGTATCATCCAGCTCACCACAACTGGTACACAGAGCATGCTAAAGTAACCACATACTTCACATTTAGCATTTTGTGTGCCAAGCACTGATTATATGCTCTGCTCTCTGCATTGTGACTGGTTAGGTAGTCAGTAGAACATGGAGATTAGTTAGGAAGAGCATGCTTTGACAGTTTGTTAATGGGAATTKCACTATTAAAGTTGAAATTGATGAACAAAGTTTGGATTCTTGCACTGGTTCTTATTTCTTCTGACCTTCAAAGAAGAATTACAGGACTTAGAAATGATATAAGTGGATGAAACAACTCCCAGTTCACAGCTGGTTTTGGGTCATACTGTTTGAACACCTAAGTAGAGTTTTGGATTTGATAAGTATTTAAGCAAGTAAAATAGTTAACTTGCTATTCTGCATCTCTTAAAATTTAGGAAGTGGAACAGTAGTGCTATTCTTCCCAAACTCTTGTTTTCTCTAGTTACTTAAAGTACACTTTTCTTCTGATACCTTTCTCATAAAAACCTCCTCTCAGTTGTATAAAGGAGTGTCTAAGTCTCAGCCCCACTGTGCCATAATATTAAATCCATAGATCACACAGTCTGGACTCTAGCCTGCTCTGCTGATGTGCTGTGTCTCCCTGGGTAAGTTATTTAACCTGTTATTTAACAGATACCTACCTACCTCACAGGGTTGTTGTGAGGCTGCTTTAGTGATTAAAGTGCTTTTGGCACCTGCCTAAAAGGTGCTACAGAAATGTYAAAATAAATCCAGTTTAATACCCTATGATCCCATAGGCCCAGCTGTCTGTTACTATTTCCTTTGTCACTTTGACTGATTGAACCATCTTTTAGATACAGAAAGACCTGATAATGCTTTTCATGCTCATGAAAGAACATTTACTTTACCAGTCTTGTAAATACTTCAGTAGTTCTGAAGCAAACTTTTGAAGTTGCCTTTTTTTTTCTCTGCTAGTTTCCTTTGAGAAATCACCAGGTTGAAAATCCTCTTAGGCACATTTACTAAACTGTATTCACATACTTTKAACATTTTTTTTTAATGATCTAAGGAATTTTTAGTTCCAGTTACTCTGAATGGAAACTTTCCTCTGTAATTGTCCTGAATGCTTCAGGCCAGTTCACACCACAGCTTTTACCTTTTTTATTGAGTGGTACAGCATTATATCCTGGTCACTTTGAACATTGTTAATAGGGGTTGAAAGGTTGCCATAATTAAAGACATAACAATCATATCCAGAAGACAGTTGTGACAAGTAGCCCAAGTCTAGAAACAATAAATACAAAGCTGGTAACATACATGTAAAAGGTTTGGCTGTTAATATGTATTTTTTTTGTCTTGAGAATTTTGCAAGACTCCTGTGTTATTGCTTGTCCTAAAGAAATGCAACCAGATACATTTGTTTAGATAACTTCTATTTCATATGGACATTTTGAATTTTAAATGTCTTGGTCACAAACAGATGCTGTGTGAGGCATCTCACATTCAGGGGGTGGGACCACAGCTTAGGGTTGATTGTTTTGCATTTCATCATATGCAATACATCAGTATCTTTAATCCATGTAATTCACACTGGTGTGGATACTAGTCAGAATGTATCATTTAACGTACTTGTATATGAAAAATGTAAATAAAACCYTTTAGAAAAATGATTGTTTTTGTTTAAAATGTCTGTGTTTCTTCAAAGCATTTTCTTCCCRTGTTTTACTTTAGTCTGGTTATAAATTCAGAAAGGAGAATGTTGTACCTATCACCAAAATTATTCTGCTTGGGGAAAAATGGGAACTGACTTCTGTCAGGATGCAGTTGGAGTGATCAGAAGCCGAAGTAGAATAGGTTTCTTGCCTGAGATTCTGTTTAGTGGTACTTTCAACTGAATARATTGTGTGTATCACCAGCTGATCTTAGTGAATTTCTTAACGGAAGGCATCCCCATGATAATCCATGCCCGCCCCCCTAGCCAGCCACATTTCTCATGGTAAGCTCCTGCTTGGAGAAACTGCTGTACAGGTGCTCTGTACAAATACCCATACTGCACAATCCTGACTGCCTCAGTCTGAGATTTTCAATCTTTTTTACAACTGTATTATTTATGATCTTTTCTTACTCATGTGTGGACTTGTTCCATTCCTGTTAATAAATGTTGTTCTGTCTGTGTGATTATTGTAGACTTGCACTAGAAAGTGAATGCACCTTTTTCCTGTCTCTTCTGCTCCAAGTGTCAATACAGGTGTGTCTACATCTTGCATAGTTCCCCTGGTCCTACAAGCTGTATWATATCAGAAAATTACCCACATYCTGACATTTGTAGTTTGAGAAGATYCATGCAGCACAACACTAGTGGGTTTCTTCATAATTCTATTTGCTGTATWTGATCATTAAAACATACTATGGGGAAGTTTGAGGACATTTCTGAAGTGGAAGTGCTGCCTAATGAAGAGATTACTCTGACCCTTTTCTGTAGTGTGTTGCTATTTACACATGAATAAACACAAACTACTTCCCGATCTGTTGTATTCTTTCCATGTGGGACAACAGAAGTATCTCCCTGTTAGCTGTGCTAGCTCTGTGCTCTTGTTCACAACACTTCTGAAGTCTCACTTTCAAGTGTAACAAGGACAGTGAAAACTTTTTGTGTGCTTCCTTCTGTTGAAGTAGTTTGTTGATTCTTTGATATTTTGAGGGGGGATCTGAGTGTCAGGTCAGGTACAAACTTGGGCTTCTTATGTCAGAACCTGAAAGAAGCAGAAGTAAAAACAAGTTTCTTGTGTATGCTGTATTTGCTATGGATTGGTTCTCCATCTGCCTGCGAGATGAAAACTGTAATTGTAATCTTTTAATTCTTTTCTGTATCTCTTCCAGCTGCCAGCTGGTTGAGTTTCCTGATCTTTACTCAGCTTTTGAGAAACATGATGGTTGAGAYAACACTTTCTGTTAAACCTTCTCTGCTAGTGCTACTACATAAAATAATGTGCTGCAGAATGTCTTTACAGACTGGGAAGGCTTTGAGTCGTAGCTGGGATGAAATCCAGTGACTTTTCTTAGCTGGAAGCTCTGTGGAAGCAAGTCCTTCCCCTGGCATTCCTGTATCCTCTTAGTACCAGTGGTCTTCATTTACAAGAGTGCGTTGGGTTTCCTCCTCATTTTATTCTTGATTTTTCTCACCAGTGGCTTCAGAATGGTGGGTGCTCCATATCCAGTGACAGTTTTGGATTTTTCCAATGACATGTGTACCTAACARCCTGTGACTATTTTTTTTTGATTCTTACATAAAGCAATTCAGAAGTGAGAAGAAATATGCATTGGTCCATAACTGTYTAACATTGCACAGGTAGCATTTGCTTTGTGCACATTATGTACATGTAGTTAACTACACATGAGGAAATCTTAATTTGTAATTAAATAATCTAATTTTAATTAGAAATTATTCTATTATTTCTATAGAATTTTTGTTATTATTCTATTATTTCTAATAAGCTAAGTAATTTGAATCTGATCTGTAGTGGGGTTTAGCTGGTTTGGTAATGACAAATATAATACAAAAGCATGGGAACATTTCCAGGGTTCATTGGAATATCATAAATGTTACATTTTGAGGATAGGCAGATAAATAGAAAGGTGTTCTTTTTTAATTGAGTTTGTGCACAGTMTTCAGTAACAACTTCTCTAGAGTGGGGTCCTGTTGCATCTTGAGACAAGACCTCYCTGTTAATCTGAAGTGTAAACAGCTGGGCTGTTCCCTTAAAAGCAGATTGGACAAGCCCTGTGACAGGAGCTGTGCATTAATCTTAAATTGCACCAGTTCCAGTGAGCACACAGTGCTGATCTGTTGGCAGGTGCTGTACCCAGTGCTCTTGTAGACTGCTGGGCTCAAGGCTTTGAGAACTTTAACATCTCTGACATACTCCAAAAGGAGAAGAGTTAGTATGCTGAGGATGTGTGCTAATTTTACTTGTGCTTTRTCCCTGGCTCTGAGTTCCAGCAAAGCAGCTTGTATATATGTTTAAATTACATAGTTTTTTTATCCTTAATTCAAACCATTCCTCTAAATCAGCTAATTTGGAAAGTTTAATATTGTGATGGAGGATCAAGTGTCTTACCTCCTTTGATRCCTGTAATATATCTGGATGAAACTTTGAGATCCTAATGAGGACAAGATACTCAGTCCAGCCCTTTATGCTTTGCATTAGTGCTTGAAATAGAGAGTCAGAAATAACCAGTGTGTGAAACTAGAACAAGAGATAACTGTACATTCTTGCTATAAACAATCTGATACTTCTGTATTGGTTCTTGTGAAAATGAATACATTGCTTAAAATGCATTTCAGGTCTTGCATTTGGACTYAAATAATGCCTAGTTGTTCAATTTATATAGTATTTTCTATGTCCAGACTGCAACAAAGTCAACTTCCTTTAGCTGTTGTTCACCCTTGAAGTATGGGTTCTCAAACACAGTTTTTACTGTTTAAACAAAATAAAAATGAACTGTCAGTTTGAAATTTAGATTTGTAAAAATGGGGTGGCAGGTGTGTAGTTGTATATGTGCTGTCCTGCAGATAAAACAGATTATGAAGTTAGCATGTTAGCTAACATTATTGTGTTCAGTGGAGCTGCATTTAAACATCAAACTCTGTTTAAAACATTCTTTTAATTTAGGATTTTGATTATTTTAATTTTTATGGTTAAATGTAGACTTACTATCGGTTCTGTGCCTGTGGATTCCTGAGGAATCTCTCAGACTATGTGAATGCATCTGTGTTCATGTGTGTGTGTGTATGTTTAGATTATAAGGTCACACAGCAGAATGTTCTTTTTAAATCATAGAGTAGGAATAGGAGRGGGTGAGCTTACCAGTGCAAATTGTCTACAGGTAATTTACTCAGGCTACCTAAAAGTGTATAGGTACTTAGAAAAATCATGTATGTAGAATATATTTAYAATTTCAGTGAAAAGGATTTTATTATCTGCAGCTTCAGCTTGAGTGCAAAAACATGCCTTGGTGCTGTGTGCAGAGGAGTGGGAAGATAGAGCTGGATTCCCTCTTCATTTTRYTTGTCTTGATCCCAGTATTGGCCTGCTGGATTCCCTCTTCATTTTTYTTGTCTTGYTCCCAGTATTGGCCTGCCTTTRCTCCSTTCCTACCTGCCCATCACAGTACTGTCTTTGTGTGTTTTTATGGGCAGATGCAGGYGTATATTCAGTGTAAGAATTGTCAGTCTCAGCTATTGCTGGGTGCTGTATCTTCTGCTGTGTGCTTGCAGTTAGTTCATCTTTCAGATGATGAGGAGGTCCCAGGAGGCCTTGGCAGGAAYCTGTCACTGCACAGCTCAGAGGTGTTCTTTCAGTGCCACAATTGTACTGATCATTTCAGATGGGGCAGCAAGGGCACTGCGGGGGAGATTCCCTAGTAGTGAAATGTAACTGATTTGATCTAAAAAATAAAGCTCAAATTAATCCCCTGACAGACTTTTTAACATTGTAGTTATTGCAGAAGAAATCTGGTATTCTTGCTATCTCTAAATTCTGCTTATGCAGTTATGCAGCTGCTGGTTAGTAATGGTATTGCATTTGTAAAGTGTGCAAGCACATTWAATAGCCTGTGATGAGCACTAGATTGTAGGAACAGTTCTGAATTAATTTCTTTTAAACTCCCTGAGACATGGTTTAGTTAGTCTCTGTAGGTTACTCTTTCATATTGTATCACAGAAAATTGCACTACAGCATGCAGGAGCTTGAGGTACAAGCAGCCTTGCTATTGATGTTAATGCAGCAGGGGCTAGAGTGATGGGAATTTTATATATATATATTTAGGCTTGCAGCTACTTAAAGGTGTTAAGCATTTCTAATATACAATTAATACAAGCTGAAGATGAGTGACAATTTTACAAAAAATTGCTTTTGTAACACATTTGCTTTTGGAAGCTTAGCTTGCAGTTTTCCTTCCACCAGCTTTGTCAATTGAGCCCTTCCCAAGATTTTTCCATGGTGCTGCAGTAATGAATAGTTTTAGTTCCCAGCAGTGTGCTTTGGAAGTGTCCCTGCACAGCCTGACAGTGCAGCCAGGTTCCTCCATGAGGAAACATTTCCTTCATACCAGGTCAGAGCAGCAGGCCCTACACTGAGAGCCTTAGTCTGGCAGGGCTCATTTCACTGGGGGAATTTTGTCATTCTGGTCCTGACTGACTGTGCCTTTGGGAATTTGAAGTTCTGCCTAGTTGCAGGATTGTGCTAGYTATTCTTACTCCATGTGATAATGGCCAATAGTTGGATAAAGAGTGACTAGGAGAAAGTGCAGTTCATTTATAGTAAAGACTGTAAAGTTCAAATGGACTGGTTCTAAATAGACAGGGATAAGTGTTTAAAAGCACACATAGATACCCTGGAAAACCCTACTAGCTATTTAAGGGGTTTTTTGGAAAAATGCACTCTTAAAATAGTCCCAAATGCATGACTTGTTGGTCCAAGTCASCCAAAGAAGTGCAGTGGGTGCAAGCTAAATGCAGAGCAGGGTCCCCATCCCTCCTCCACCRCCTAAGAAAGGAATTGCTGCCCTGGTGCCTTACTTGCCCATGATTGTTGTCCACCAGTTACCATTCCCCAGGGCAATGTTATCAATAATTGTAGCTCAYCTGAAACTCTGCACAGGAGTCCTTGAGCAGGATGGGCAGGCACCTCAGACTACTCCACAGTGTTTCCTCCTGATAAAATATCAGTGCTTGTAAGCCTGAGCAGGAAACAGGCTGTATGATTTATTGTTACAGGATAAAAATTCAAGTTGTCCCACTCAAAGTGTGACTAAACTAAATTCAGGCCTCACTTTTTTTTTAGTGGGGGGAATTCAATTTCAGATTGATACACAAAAGCACATGCTTTTTTGCATGTGTACAGGATGGGTGTTAAAAGAGAAATACTGTAGAACTTTAAAATTAGCTGGCTTGAATTCAGGAGTATTTTTTCTGGCACTAAGCAAATGGAGGTAAGTTTTGTGCTAGTGGTCTTAGCTGTTAAAAAAATTACTGTTGCATTATGAGCTATTTACAAAAGAAAAAAGGCATGAAGTTAGAGATGACATACTTATTTGTCATTTTACTGATGCTCCCAAAGTTTGGGTTTACCCCTAGAAAAGTTTGAATAAGGTCAGCTGTGGGTTTTTTTCATTTGCCAGTGAGAAAAGCACTGGTGTTTTCAAACAATTAAGTTTGATAATTCTGGTTGYTCTTCTCTCTGACTCAAATGAAGACCCTGCACTGAGGAGGTGTCCTTAGACTTCTAGCAGTCTGTCATTTCTGCACAAGCTTCACAGTCAAACATTTTTCACTGCCCTTGGAGTGTGCCTTTGTGCCTCTAATGCACAGAAAAGTTGAGCACCTGCTGAGTTGCTGCAGCTGCTTGAACCACCCTGTGCTGGTGGTTGGTTTTGCCTCCCAGGCTGGCACAGTTGCTGTAACTGTCTGGAAAGTGCTGGTTTTCACCTGTGAAAGCAGAGATTGCTGCTGCAGTCAGTACTGGGAGTCAGTTCTCAGGTGCTGCCTGACTCAGCCCATCACAGAGCTTRTGTGCTGATGCTTCACTGCGTTGCTGAGCCTTCAGAGTGGATTTTTTAAGGCTGCTGCATCACCATGATGACACGTGCCCAAACCAAGCACCATTGCCWAGCCTGTTCTCTTCCAGAACTGGCCTCGAGTTTGGACCTGGGTAGATCCACATCTTGGGAACCTTGGCTGCCTTGCTGGGAGCTGCACCTTCTCAATTTAGAGGGCTTACATTATGTTTTCTAGCASGTCTCTGTTTGGTTTTAGCCAAATATTTTCTGCAGTTTAGCTCTTTTGTTAGTTACGTGTCCCTTTTACAGAGTGCTTTGTTATTGACATGTGCTTGGTGTTTTTATATCCAACCTGCTCTTGGCATCCGAGCTTAAAGCAGCAAAATAGAAGAAAAAAGAGCTATCTTGGCTATCTTGGGATTTCTGAGATCCCTTATGCAAATTAAATTAGCTAGGAGCCTACATACCATTTTTAACACTATGCTTTAATTTTSTCTTTGCAGGCATTTGCAGCATTCTGTAATGCAAGTGCTGTCTGAATGTATTCTGTATTTACATAACAATGCACCTAACCTCGGAGTCAGAGTCAAGTCCTGAATCAAATAATTGCTTGCTGTTCATCTACTSAAGAGGCTCTTCTCTGTAGAAGGTTTTAGAACACTTTACCATGGGCTTCTGAATGATCAGTTACAGCAGAAAAGCCCCAAAATGCTTGGTTAGAGGGGTGGGGGAGAGAAGTATCAAACTGAACTGATGTTCTGCTCTCCCAAAACAGCAGTTCCCTACTGTGTGTCTCATTCTGCATGGCCAGCACTTGGTGGTGGTGGGGTGCAGAAGAAAATACACTTTTTTTTGTTGTTGTGAAAAGCAACAAAAAAATGAGATTATTAGTACCAAACAGGGCTTCACTGCAAAGAAGCTGTAATTGCTCTGAGTGTTCTCTAGTGGGGAGGCAGAACTGCCAGCAGTATTTATRTGTTGTGCACAGGTGTCTGTAAAAGTAGCACATTTCTGGTCAGTAAGTGGTGTTCTTTCTAGCATATGGGTCAAGGCTGACCTTTGGCAAGGCTAGGGGTTTACCTGTGCCAGTTTCTCTTCATYACCCCAAAATCAGAATCTTTAGCTTAAAAACATGACCCTAGCTCCTGGTATTTCTTCTCAATAGATGGAGAGGGGGATGAGTGGGAGGAAACTGGGAGGTCAGTGGTGTTCCAGCTCTCTTGTTTGGGCTACAAGGGCTGTGAGTTTCTGTTTTTATGATGGGTTTCTGCATTTCATCTTCCTCCTAAGAGGTGAAATAAACTGCAAAGGCACCTACCTAGGCTGCATGGGAAATGAATGTTAGCACCACTGTGATACTGAAATCTGCCATCAGAGCAGCTCTGCTCTCTGCTAACCCAGCACCAGTGAATTTCAGATAGCAACAACAACAACATAATGAATTGTCTTTGCAAGTCTTTTGTCTTAGAAGTGCTGCTGACTTAAATGGGTTTGAATCCTATAATTCTGATAGCACAGAGTGTATAGGAAAAAGCCATAAGCAAACAGGAACCTCACATAAAGTGTCAGTCATTTGGAGTTAACCTGTAAATTCAGACTTCAGTGTAGAGCTATCCCCTCTCACCTTTCAGTGGCAGTGTCACCTAAGCATGGGAATGTGTGATCTGTGGTTTTATTTTCCACCTTCAGTGCATCTCTGCATAGCCAGTTATTCAAGTGTGAAGTCATTTATTAAGTTACCTAAGCACTAACATCAACTCATAGATTGAAAAGTAGCTATARAAATATTTTTGTCTTGATCCTGGTTCTTGAATAAGTTCCCATGAAGGGAAGTTGAGCAGGCTTAGCTTTAACCTTTGGGGGCATGAAGCTGAAATTTAGGGAAGGAGAAGAGAAAACCACTTAAAAACTCAGCTTGTACAGTGTTTAAGGGGAAAAGCAGTATAGCATTTAAATATRTCAGAAACTTGAGGGGTTTGTAAGACAAGCAGRCTCATCAGCTAGAACATTAATTACACTCAAATTCAACTATTCTGGAAAGAGGATCCAGAATAGTTATGCAGAGCCTATCCATGGAAAGTTTTTGGATCAAGTTTTTACCAAAAAGATTTGTATTTTCATGTGATTTCGGATGAGGTTGTTGGTGATCAGTCCAGATATGGTTGCTAGATATTGAGGAGACCCTGCAGTAAAACTCCTGTCTTGAAGGAAACTGTTTTACCACTGAATGCTGTTTTTATCATGAAGTCTGTTTTCTCTTCATGGCCAAAAGACAGAAATCTGYGTATTTAATTCTGTGACTGACTCTTCAGATGTAGTCTTTCCTTTTCCAATATAAATTTAATATTATAGATGAGATTTCCCAGTAATTATGATTAAGAATGTGCATTTTCAAAAAAGACGTGGGAATTTCCTTGATTTCTGACAGACATGTGAAAGATTTTTGATGAGGGCAGCTGCCTATATTAGAAAAATAACTTCCCTGAACTTCAGCAGGAAGAAGTTCATGAGTGGAATACTTCATTCACACAAACCAAAAGCAGCTCAGTCACCATCTGAGGCAGATTATTGTCATACTTTAGTAAATGATTGACCTAATCCTGTTAAMGATTTCATAGGAAATCCATGGCAAAGCCAGGAACCACATCCCTTCCTTTAAAGATTCATTTCATGGRGCTGCAGTTGAAGTGTGCTTGGTTTGGGATTAATGGGCTACCTTTGCTAGGGTTTATTTTGTAGTGCAATGTACAACACACAACATCTTGTCAGCTGCAAATCGATGCTGGGATGCACCTGCAGAGAACTGCTTGTGCCTGAGCATTATTCTGCACTATTAACTTTGAAATTTCTGATTGATGGTTTCCTGTGAMGAGACAGTGGCTTCTGTGGTCAGGCAGGAGAGCCCTCAGGCACTTCTGGAGGCTGAGGATCAGTCTAATGGTTTTGAGAACCATTCTCTGGGCCATTTCTGCTACAAATTATTGGAAAATTGCTCTTTATGTTCTAWGAACAGAGGCAAAATATTAACAATTTGTTCTCTGCTAACAGGCCAAGCTGGTCTTGTGCTAATATTACAAGAGTAAGAAGATTATGCTGTATGACATAATTACATCATCTAGTACTATTTTTAACTCCTTGAATAACCTGTATTCCTTTTCCTTAGGAGGATTGCTTGTTTGGCTGGAATTAATGGGGAGAGCCTTTCTGAGACCAGTTCCATGCTAGAAAATGTGAGCCATGAATGCATGGCCACGGAATGAATTGGGCCACTCAGAAGGGCAGCAGTTCTTTCTGGTCTTAAGATATCTTCCTTTGMGTTAGCAGCCCTTTTTGCTAAGTCCCTGTGGAGGCTGCCTTACAGATGTGTAGTTTTTAAAAAATTTTGTATTCTAGGATCTCTTGAAGAAGTAAGATCTCTTTGAAATTGTAAATTGCTCAGGTGTACTTTTAACATTTGCTTGGTGAATGAACAGAGATTTCTTCCAGAAAAATTATTATAATTTAATAGCCTTATTTTATTTTAAAAAATTGTCTGAAATACTATAATTGACAGTTTGCTTATCAAACTTACTCTTTTCTGCCTTTTTATGCAAACCCTTTTCATCTGAAAAGAATGTGTCAAAACTGTAGGCATGTGATGAGTCTGGTGAGAAATTATAAAACTATAAACCTAATGGGGAACTCTGTGCCCCCTAAAACACCTCATTTTCCTCAGCTATAACCTCAAATGACATAGTAAACTGCCACTTMCTTGAAGAATTTGAGGATAGCAAAWTGAAAGCAGGAATGATTTTTTAAAASAGCTGTACATTACTGTAATGGACGCTGATAGACATGAGAAAACACCATGATTTRAAATTAAGAGTCTTAATAAATTACATCTTAGGTCACAGCCTTGTAGGGTGTGAGAGGAACAATTGGTTTTTTTTCCCTAGGTAGTGATGCCTCACATKCCCTTTATTCCATGTAATCTGTTGCAGTGCTCTGATCCCTGCCTTGGTTTTAGGTCTGAGTGTAGCAAGGAATTTCCAGCTTGGATTATATTATTATGAAAATTGACTTTTTATTAAAATGAGATTGAGAATCTGGGTATGAAGTAGAATCTGGCTATTGGGTGCTTATTATTATTATTGTTATTCCAGCTCTCTTGGGGTAGAGCCTGTCTGGTGGCACTGGCAGACTGCAGTGGGTCTGTGCTCCTCAGATAARAGGCACTGGTGCCTATAATCTTATTAAATCAGCTGCAAAAAGCATTAGAGGAGTGCCTGTGTTCAATTGCAATGGGCCCTGCTGAGGGACTGTTCTCTTTGGAAAAGCAGTTGAAGMAGACAAATGGTGTAATTTTCTGATTTTACAAATTAGGGATCTCTAGCCCAATGAGATGGGCCAAATACCTTGGCTTTAGTCTTCCCTCTTAATGAAACTTAAAAAGTTCAGTGATCTGGCCAACAGCTGAGACTGCTAATCTTTAATTTATCTCATTGCATTTTGTCATGTTAGATAGAGATTATCGTGCAATCCATGGGTGCTAGATGTGCTTTTGATCCTATAATTTGAGAGTTAAATGATAAAAAGTAAATGTGAGGAGGAAAATCACTGCTGCTTTGCATACTTCCTAAGAACTGCAAAGGATCCCAGTAGATCTGGGGGTGTTAGCTATCCAAAAGCACATCCTAGAACATCCCACTGCTTCTGCAAGGTACAAGAGACATTGAGAAAGGGATGAGCAGCAGAAGTGAACTAAAGCACATAGGAAAAKCCAAAATGCCTAAGTTGGGAAGGAAGCAAGTTTGCAGGGCTGTGAATGGGGGGGGTGTTTTCCACTGTGCCTTAGAGGGAGTGTGAAATTGAAGAGGAAATTACAAGCCACGGGGCATGTTGAAAATTGACTTTTCATTAAAATGAGATTGAGAATCTGGGTATGAAGTAGAATCTGGCTAGAACGTAGTGGGTGCTTAGCATTTGTAAATTACTTCATGCAGCTAATATTACATTCCATTTCATAATGGGCAGATTGCCTAAATAAAAAAAAGATAATYGTTTTCCTGAGTTGGAGAACATATTAAAGAGTGGGTAGAAACAGAGCAAGGGAAAAAAGCTGGCAGTGCTGATGTGAGCTGTGTATCTGGGAGCTTCATCAAAGACCAGCCAGTGCAGTAGACTCACAGGAAAAGCAAACTTAGACATGGAGCACTTCTCTTCTTCACTCCCAATTTCTGGGCAGAAATGTCAGAGCTGTAGGGTGCTAAGTAAAAGAGAAGTGACACTGTTTGTTTTGAAGAGCATAGAGTGTGCTTTTCATCATGATTTAAAAGGGCTGGTTCTGCAGCTTCACCCCTAATCTGTGAGAGATATTTGCAGTACTGGGGCTCAGTTAGTCAGGAAGAACAGCAGTGAAATAATAGCAGGTGGGTTTGGTGTTTAAACATAACTCCCAATTGGAGTGGGGGGTGAGTTTGGGGTTTTTTTAATGAAAATGTGTTCTGGAAAGAAAGTAAAACTCCAAAATGAGAAGAGATAACAGTAGGATGCTGTGGATAACAYGGAAGAGAAAAGACACATGAGAAATTGCTTCTTTTTTTATAATCAGATTAAAAACAAAAGAGATGTATTTGATGTCTGAATTAAATGAAGTAGGGAGTAAATCAGTGATTGCAATTCAGAATCATTCTCCAACCAGAAAAATCKCTGAAGAGTTTTGTCACCGCAGTTTGTTTTTTTTTTTTAAGGCAGCTTATAAATAAATATTTCTKTGTACACCCTCTGTCTAGTCTCTTGAGAGTGGTGCCTGAAAATTATGCATTCTTTTCAAAATACTAACATGAAGGAAGGCCCTCCCTGCAGGACCAAGAGGCCAGCAGTTTTTGTAAGGGGGTAGGGGCAGATGCTACTCCTGCAGATTTGTCTATTTCATAGAAGTAGACAAATTTCTATTTCTAATGTTCTATTTAAKAGAAAATTAATCAAATTGCACGAAGGTGTAAACCAAAGTACAATTGCTAGTTTTAGTAGCTCTGTCTCTGAGCTCTTATTTGTTAGTGAAGCATTTGCCCTTGACACTAGAGTAGYTATTTAGGAATTAGGATAGGTAGGTAGTTCTTTTATATTCCAAACTATATTATTAGTAGCAAAGTTTATTTACTGCAGTGCATTAATCCTTCATCACTTTTAGATCAATGTTTGCTGTAAGTAACAAATAGGCTGTCAATATTCTCAGGCCTTGTATTCCTGCACAAATGCAGTTTGCTCATACCTAAGCACTTTCTACTCAAGTATTTGTATGGATTGATTCCTTTCCTGATGCATCTGAAAATTAAAAGTACTGGGTCTTTCAGTCTAATAGATTAAACAAAAAGACATCTTCCACTTGCAGTTTTTTTTTTAAATTGGTAATTATTTGTTTACATAGTTTTTCTAATTAAGAATGACAACACTTTAACTGGGAAATGTTACTCTGTCTGCAGAGGGGCATTTCACAAGTTTTTCTTTTGCACCCTTTTCCAAAGCCTTGTGCTCTGAACTGCTCCCTCCCCACCCTCAGGCCCCCTGGGTTCCTTTCTTTCCCAGACTTCCAGATAAATCTAGTTTTAGGTTTGCAGTTTCAGAAACAGCCTTTTCAAGTCTTCAGTGTAATTGTTGCAGTTAGTCAGTGAGGGAGATGTTCAGGCAGAGATTCTCCAGGCTGCTGCCTCTGAGAGGACAGATGTTGGTAGAGTGTGTTAACTTGATATGCTGTGCTTAATTGTTTCTCAAGGCTGTTGCAGGTTTTAGTAAAGGCTTGGGGTGATGAAGCTGTAATGAGAATTTTCAAGAAGTTAAGAGAGTGAGGAGCAGTCTTGCATATTGAGGAGCAGTCTTGCATATTGCTGCCCATTCGTGCACTGGCTGTCTCTGCCACTGCCCTGTCCCCATTTCCTGCTGCCACTTAGCTCCCTATGAAAATTGCTGCCCTTCATTTCCTAATTATCATTTTTCCTGTAGCCATGACCGCTTTTTTCTGTTGAAAATGGTAATGTGGCTCAGAATTTTGCTATTAAAAGTCAGCTTTCTCACTATCTGTTCASTAAGTGCCTGTTCAACTATTTTTGTGTGCAGGATATGAACTGGTACTTGGATTTACAGAACTGCAGCTTTGCTTCATTAGCAGAGCCAATATTCTCAGTTACTGTAAAGCTTTTTTATTCTTAAATACTGTGAGCAAATTGAAAGTGTACCTAACTATAAATATAGTGTATGTGACACCTCGAGGGTGATGGGGATCAGGAAGCTGGTGGAACAGTGGGACAGGCTTCCCATTGGGGTGGCCCAGAGCCTGCTGGGGTTTAAGTGTCATTTGGACAGGTAAATTACATTTAAATGTCATTTAGCCCTTAAGAACATCCTTGAGCCTCTTGTCAGCCCTGAAGCTGGACTGGTTGACCAGGGTAGGTTCCTTCCCACTGAAATATTCTATTTCTAGGTTTTCTCAGAAGCAGTTGCAAAATAGTGGGGATTTTCCCCCCTCTGCATTACAGATGGGGTTTTTTGGCAGCTGTGAGTGAATCCTGTTTTTCATGTGATATATCTAGTGGAAACAACATGACTTTTAAATTTTGATGCCATGGTTCTGGAAGCTCTAGAAGTAGTCCTTCTCAATAGTAGATGAAGGCATTTAATTTAGAATAATTTTAAGGAACTTTTATGGCAGACTTTGAAATTGAAACATATAACCAGGTGAATGTGGAAAATTACAGTTCTGAATGAAAATATGTAGAATCTCATCTRGCTGCCTTTTGAGAAAATGAGTTTTCCCATGGTCAGTGTATCTATCTCTTCCTTGCAAGCTTTACTAATAGCAAGATAAAAGCTGTATTTTCACAGGGAATATTGAAACTCTGAATGAAGACAGCAGAAATACTAATAATAATTCGAGCCTTATCTYGTACAAATTGTAGCAAAACAATATATTACAGAAATTGCATCTGCAATCCCATACTAATGCTTTTAAAGAAAGGATTTGGAATATCTGGCACAAATGAAATATATGCTTTGTTCAGCATACATAAAATAAGTTTTGCATCCAGTTCTTTAGACAGTGATAGTCCAGCCTCCTTGGGTTAATGACCACAGGGAAGTGCAGTGCCAGCCCTGCCTTTTTTCTGCATTTCATGTGCCTGGGCAGGGCTTGGGTTGCTGTTTGCAAAGGCCATTGCTGTTCCCTGAGCTGGAGCAAAAGGAGTTTGCCACGTTAAGTGCTCACACAATTAGTCACTGACTGAGAGCCTCAGCAAACAGCAAAAGGGTGAATGTGCTGAAGGTAGAACAGAGAATTAGCATCTCTGTCCTTTCCAATGCCARTCCTTTGAGGTGGTCTGAACAGTTTGAGCTGCTGTGGTGCCTAGCCTGTACTTTAGAAACAGAGAAATGTGAATGTATTTTGTTACACCCACAGTTCTGTACTGCTGGAGACCCAAACTGCACCCCACTGTGCTTGACAGTGGGGAGTTGATTATTTCACCCTAACAACCAAGATGTAAAAAAAACCAACAAAAACAAAATAGTCAACACAAATGGATTCAATGGTCATAAGTTTTGTGTAGTCTGATCTTATTTTTTAAATGTTAATTTTATTTATCTAACACCCAGTCGTGTAACTGTCAGTGAATATAGGTCTTTCACAATGAGTTCCCTTCAGTTAACAAACCAAAGCAATATTTCCAAAACTTATCTTTAGACTCTGGTTGTAATTTTGTATACTGTGAAACAGATTRTGTGTATTTTTTTTAAAAAAKCCCAAACAATAAGGATGGTGCGTGCCTTTT
Organism: Sporophila hypoxantha; assembly: GCA_002167245.1. Lineage (NCBI taxonomy): Eukaryota > Metazoa > Chordata > Aves > Passeriformes > Thraupidae > Sporophila > Sporophila hypoxantha. The sequence continues at coordinate 1,089,044 of NDFG01000339.1, read as the reverse complement.
AGTGTTTGTAACAAAAACCAGATTTTAGGAAAATCCTCAAAAAGGTAACACCTGTGTAGCTGTGGTGTTTCTTCTCTCTCAATTTGTCTCTCATCAGCTGCTGCAGTCTCAGGGGTGCAGAGTGTTTCTCTTCAGGTCCAGAAAAAATCTAAAAAACCTTGGAGAGTAGTGCAGGGGCAGTGGGAGCAGTAAAGAAAGCAAGAGGATCTTCCTCACCAAGGGAAGAGCTGCAGGGAGTGAATAAGGGAACATCAAATTTTCTGCTGGAGAATTTTTTTTTCCCCCTGGAAAGTAACAATTGCTAGAAAGAAAATGGAGTTGGGCTATAGAAATAAATGAAACCATGCTGGTCCTTAATTATCATATACTAACTGTGCTTCCTGAGGTGTTTGATGGAAAGCTYAAGAGGTTAAAATAAAACAGGGATGCTTTTTTGGCTTGTGATGCATGTTGCCAGACAACTAGAACTAGTATTAAATCTCTAGATTAGTAAAATCACTTGCCTTGCAWAATCATAAATGATTCATGTGGCTTGTAAAAGTCTGTTTAAAAGGATGAAGTGCTGTGTAATTTATGGATTAAGTTTTGCCCTTCAATGCTTGTAAAGCTCATTATAGGGAATTACATTGTGTATTCTGGGAAGAAATTTGACTTATATTACAAATTAATCTTGTACAAAGGTGGTACAGTAGTGACTTAAATTTCTTATTGGAGCATCAAATCTAAAGTTACTCTTCTAGCAAAGCAGGTGGAATTTCTCCTTGTCACGGGCACAGGYGGGCAGGTTCAGGTGTGTTTTGCTACAGGAATGTCCAAGCATAGCTGGTCAGACTGGGTGGTGTTGTGTAGTCCTCAAGGATGGAGGGGAGACATTCATTACATGGACTTTGCCTTGGAATGAGGATATCCCTCATCTCATTGAATAGGAGATGGATTTGTGGTAGAGCCACCCCTTGGTGTCAGCTTGTGAGGGTTAAACCTGCRCCTTGAATTAAAGCAGTCAGAATAGAAATCCTGGCAGCCTTAGAAACTGGAGGATAAGCTGATGTAAATATCTGTACAGTTGACTTTATGTTTGTCTTTTAAGGACKAAATTACAGTATTAATGTCAGTTCRTTAATGCTTTCCCACATCCCAGTGTCTGTCACAGGAAAACCAAGCAATGTGTGATGGGTCCCTGCTGGGGGTGGTGCTGGGCTTRCCCTGAGCCAGGGCTGCAGGGCTGRTGGCATGGGAGTGGTGAGCCAAGAAATGCAGATTCCTGCAGGAGACATGCTTTTCTGTCATCGTTGAGACAGTCACAATACAAAGCAACACACTCCATTTTCAGAAGGCTTCAAAGCTGTTTTTATTGCAGCATGAATGCTTTTTATTCATTCTTACAAAACTCCTGAGTTACACTTCACTCATAGGTCAGGAAAGACAAACAAAGTGTTTATTGGAACAGGCAGTTGCAGGTTTCTKTYTTTATCCTTCTTTCTTTCTTGGTTTCTWTGTCAATGACCTTGGTAGGAAATTCTTTCAGGGGTAAACATGGATCCTCTTATCAAACTTCTCTCTGGCTCACAGAAGTCACTGTAAAACCTCTTCCACACTTTTCCATTGAGAGATCCAGTAAACTTTGGCCAATATTGCTTTGCTTTTCTTCTTAAATCCTGCTTGCCAGCCTCCTAACTTCACTGGTACCATGGTTTCTGAATTTTTAGGTACCAAACCACTTGTGTGCATTTAGCAAATATAGAACGCTGACTTGAAGTCCAGATGTGGTCAGCAGCTTTTCATATATATGATAATCACATAGCAAATATTTTGCTTTGAGTCATAACCCATGCAAATAAAGAATATACCTCCTTTTCTTAGCAAAGTAGTTTTCTTTTCAAGCTCTTTGGTCCTGGGAAGTGCAAGCAGTCTAATTGATACYTATTCCTTGTGCTCCATCCTTTGATGCTGCCTGGTGACAGTGCTGCCAGGAGCTACTAAACTTGCTGACAATGTTTTCCTGGCTGCACCTGGCAGGCAAACTCATTTTTTGCCCTGTCTGCTTACAGCTTTTCCTTCTGAGCTCTTAAAAATTATTTTTCATCTTGTTACTGAATAACCAGAGGGCGATGCCTTTTGTCAGTGGCAGAGCCATGAATTAATTATTTAATTTTCACAAAAGAATTCATACTATCTCCTATCTCACTCTCTTTAAAAAAGATAATTAATCCTGCARATCTTGTTAAAGGTTTAACTTGAGTACAGGGGAAAGGAGGTGCAGGCAGCTGTCCTGTGTGCTAAGGCATAAACCACGATTCATTTGTTCTTTTTCACTCAGCCAAGGATAGCAGGAGATTTTAGGGAGTGGGAGAAGAAGGATGAAATAAAAATGTCTTTTTTTTGTTTTTTGGGACTCCTTGCAAGARACAATTAGGTTTACCTTCCTGCCATCCTGGATTGTGTGGATTTCTTTCAGCCTGGGTGGGATACTGCTGCCGTGCAAGTATGGTACAGACACAAGGGTCCAGTCTGCCTTGTGTGCCAATAAAGGTTTTTTTCAATATTTTTTCAGTTCTCTCATTTTTCACTGATCTTTTTTGGGAGTGAGAGAGATGGGGATGGCTCTTTGAAGCCTCTCATTCCTGGGGTGTTGCAGAAGTAGAGACACTCAGAAGAGAAGGAGGGGTGTTCTTATTTTAGATCTCCTGTCTCCTGATGCATCCATTAAAAATTCTGCTGTGCTCTGGAGTGGGAATGCTATAAACTGAAATCATGAATCCCTGGTGCAAAGGGTGCTGTTTGCTGCACTGTGCTCCTTGGGGAGATTCAGAGGTGCTTGTGTTTCACACCACAATAAAGCTGGGAATCCTCCAAGTGAACAAAYAGCAGTGAGATCTAAAAGGCCAGTTTGATGCTTTACAAAAATGCAACACAGCATAACAAATCCTTATTTTTTTTTATTTCAAGGCCTCTTTTAGGGGGTGTTGTTGATTTTCCTTGTGTCGTCAGGGTGTGTCTGTAGAGATTGCCTAGCCTGCTGCCGTAGCTGGAGCTAACAAATCCATGCAGGATGCACTGTGCCCTCCCCATCAGTCTCGTGCTTTCCTTTGTCCTGCCTGAAAGGCAGCCTGTGAGCTGGGGTCTGAATTTCACCCCCTGCCCTTGTGGTGTGTGAATGAATGAATGAATGAAGGTGCTGCTGGCATGTGAGTGTGCTTTGCTCCCTCCTCCCAGGGAGCACTGGGGCTGGGAAAAACAGGTTCTCCATGGGTATTATTCCTTTATTCAGCATCAGCAGATTGGAGCAAAGTGCACTTTGAGACATGAATATTCAAGTATAATACATTTATTAGCCTAATAGTTTTGTAAATAAGTATTTTACCCTTTACTAAATCTTGGTCTGGAAGCTCTACATCTATATCTGCACTGAATGCATCWGGTTCCRTGAAATAAAAGGCTAAGTCTGGGTMTTCAAACCAGAAAGCAAATTTGCCTACGGGTACCTACGTTTTGGAATTGAAGAATTAAAAATYAAAATAAAAAATCTGCTACTTTTGCAGCAAAGTKCATGACTTCTGTATGTTTAATTATATTTTTGCAACATTATGYGGTGTTTTGGTGTAATTAGCTTAGGCAGACAAAGTACAAACTGGAATGCTATAGTACTGTATGAAGAATATATTCCTACTATTCTAAAATAGTTTCTTAAGTGATTTGTTTTTTTTTTTTTCTGCTTCCCTGTAGATTAAAGCAAAAAATTATGACAAGGTGGAAAAGGTGAGTCATATTAATATATGTAATATATCTCTATAGCAAGAGCAAGTACCTTGTGATTGGGCTAAATCAGATTGAAAAAACTCTGTAGCTGTCATTGAATGTGAAACACAGATAAAAAGTAGCACTAAAGTTGACTTGTTGCTGCCAAGCTCTAATCAGTGAAATGTGCAGGGGGATTTCTCTGCTTAATTCTCTCCAGTTCCCTTGCATAGCATGGAGATGCTTTAAACAAAAGAATGAGTAGTTTAACTTATTCTTCCTTATAAATCTCCATCGTTATTAGAAGGGCTATTTAAATTCATTTTGTATAGCTTTAAAAGTAGAAACTTAATTTCTGTGTCTGGAATCCTGATCACGTCTTCTTGCTGTATTGCACAGTTATTTCAGCGCTGCCTTATGAAGGTTTTACACATTGATTTATGGAAATGTTACCTTTCCTATGTACGAGAAACCAAGGGGAAGCTACCTAGTTACAAGTAAGTTCCCAGAGTTGCTCTGAATTATTCCAGTTTTATGGTGGATCTCTTCTTGATTTTTGACCAGGGGATGGGGAAGAACTTGGGTGACAAATCTGTCTGGGGATTTTCTGTTGGGGGTTAATATATAATCTACATTTAGAAAACATTCAAGTCTCTTTAARTGAGCTTGCTGGGTAAAATTGGTTCCTTGGTCTGGATTCCTCTAACAGGATGGGATAAGAGCAGTGGAGGAGCTGGTGTAGCAATGCCAGTTCCCTGCAGATGGGATTGGTGCTTACGCCAAAAACCTGAAAGACCTGAAACACATTTCTTCTTCTTTGTCCTTGCCCTCCATGTCCTGTTTAGTCTCCACAAAATTAGCACTGGTTCCAGCTGAGACCAGTAGCAGTAAAGAGTTCAGGAATTGGAGGAAGTTTTGGAATGCATWAAAAAAAGTCATAAAATTTAGGGTGTCAGAATCTCAGGGTATGTTAATCTTCATCCCTTTTCAGTTATTACATTTTGCTTGTTTATAGTCTTGTGGGTTGAGTTTCAAAAAATACCAATGACTTCCAGCATCTATAAACTGTTTCTTCCCCAGCCCACCATAATTTTTTTGCACTATAATTGGCAAAATGAGTAATGCATTAACAAAGAAAATAAGCGAGGGGTTTTAATTTATTTTTACATGACTGTTTTGAAACAGTTTTAGAAGATTCAGTTTGCCTTTCCTCTGTTTCTCCTTTAAATGTGCTCAAGGAGGCAATAAGGTACTGAAGTGTTTGAGTAAAAGAAGCTAGGAGAAAAGTTGGGGAGAGGAAAAAAGAGCTTTCYCTGAAACTTAACCAAGGAAATTCTGTAAACATTTTAAATTTGAGGGAAAATACTTGGAATTTGGGGAAAATAAATAGTGTGAAATATTCTGGGCAGTTTCCACAAGGGAGCTACTCCTAATTGTCCCAGCCTTCTGGGGCTCCTGMAGAATTACAAAAAGGTTTGGGGAATTCTGAGGGGAAAAAATAAGAAACCATGGGCGCTTCTGTCAGCTGAGAAGATGTGGAGAGCAGTTGGTTTCTTCTCAGCTTCATGTTGTATTTGTGGATTTCCACTGACTTGGGGTGGGCCAGGAACTGTTAAAATGCTGGATTGCCACCAATGAATTTATAATTCTTGAATAAAACAAACAACCAAAACCCCAGCAGAATCTGAATAAGGAATTTAAAGCTATCTGAATACCAGTTTTTGCTCTCACCTGTTGAATATTTCTCATTCCTTGATGTTTGGTTAGAACTGGCTGCACAAAAGAATACTCTTAAATAAAGAATTTTTAAAATACTAAACACTTGCTTTATGGTSTTTGTGGTTCTTTTCCTCAGAGAAAAAATGGCTCAGGCATATGATTTTGCTCTGGATAAGATTGGCATGGAAATCATGTCATACCAGGTATGTTTTCTTAATCAAAACACYTTTTATTTCTAACTTTATGACAAGTACAGCTAACCATTGGTTTCACCATATGTAATATTTTTTCTCACCTAGATCTGGGTGGATTACATCAATTTTTTGAAAGGCGTGTAAGTACCTGAAKATTCACTTTTTTTAAGCTCAGTTGATGCAATGCTGATGTTCCTGCCAGTTGTGACCTGTCATAGCTGACGTTGCTCTCTCTCCCCACTGTTTAGAGAAGCAGTAGGATCTTATGCAGAAAACCAGAGGATCACAGCTGTCCGTAGGGTTTACCAGCGTGGTTGTGTCAACCCCATGATAAACATAGAGCAGCTCTGGAGAGATTATAACAAATATGAAGAGGTAACCAATAACTGATTCTTTGTGACATTCAGAAAGAAGTAATTATCCTGTAATCAAATATGGTGCCCAAGCCACATCCACTAAACACATATGTATAAAAGAGATGACCAGCAGTATAAACACGTTTTGTGTGCAGTATGTACCAACTCCTGTGGCAAAAAATCACTCCTGAGTGATTTTTAAATTTCTTTCAAAGACCCTCCATGAGGTTCATTTGACTGTCCCATTTCCCAGCTGGCCCAGTGGCATTGCTGGTAAATGAGTGAGTGGGACATCACTGGAGCAGCTCAGCTGGCAGTGAGGACTTGTGTCCCCAAGGAGGCACTCCCCTCCTCTCACTCAGAGTCAAATGGCATTCAGCTGGGATGGTTTGGWCTTCCTCCACAGCATTAAGTTACATGCTCTCAGTGCTTAAAAATTCTCCTCGCCATCCTCCACCTGAAGCCATTCCAGCACCCCTTCAGGTGAGTCTGCTCCCACACTGCCTTCAGCTCAGCTCTCTGTCCTTTCAGGCCAGTTTGTAGCTGCACCTTTAGAGTGTGTTTTTAAACACATCTGGTGACCAAGCAGCCCCAGGCAGCAGCAGTGTGAGTGCAGAGCTGATGTGGGTGCCCTGGTGCTCAGCACTGCCCAGCAGGGATGCTCATAGAGCCCTGGTCCTGCTGGCTGTGCACAGGCGTGGCTGCTGTGGCTCCTTGTGCCCTGAGCAGCAAAGAAGGGTCAGTTCCTCTTTCCTTGTTGCTGATTATGCAAGTTGTGAGCTTGGTGCCCTCTCATGTTAATAAGGCCGTGGTGCTTAGCTGCTGGGAGAGCCTCTGGGTGGGAGAGCCTCTGGGTGGGAGAGCTCCAGGCATGTCCAGCCATGAGTGTGTACCATGGCAGCTCATTGCCCCATGGGTGTTTGGGGACACCACTGCTGTCCCCAGGGAGGATGCCCAGGACATGCCTTCTCCAGTGTAGGAAAATCCCCACCACAACTTCCCCATAAAGCACCCCTTCCCCTCCCACACAGGCTCRCACTGCTGTTCCTCCTGCTCTCATTGTACATGGGGAGGCTGCCAGAGCCTCAGAGCTGTCCCAGCTGAGGCAGCTCCAGCAGCCCCTCAGGCTGTTTGAGCTGCTGGGAGCTGAGGGCCAGTGCTCTGCTGGGACACAGGGATCTGCCTGTCCTGTTGTGGCTACTCTGACCTCAGGGGCAGGGCTGCTGCTCACGGGTGATAAATGCTCCTCACCAGAAAGGCTCTTTGAGGGGGAGGGATTGCCCATGTCAGCAGCCCAACAGCACAGAGGCTTCATGCAGGTCTCAGTATGGAAAGGTAATGGCCATTTGCTGTAATTTGAGCTTTCCTTCAGCTCAGCTGTAGCCACCAGGTAACAATACCAGCCTGTCAGTCACCAGTCTTTAATTAACTAAATGGTCAAAAGTGGTAGAGCTTCTAGGGAGACGTGGCTCAGTGACAAAGTGACAATGTGGCTCACAAACCTGCACAGCTGCTGAGCTGGGAGTGCATCCTGGGAGAGTCCTGCTGTACCCTCAGCCTGCTCCTGGCTTAGCTGGGGCATTGTGGGGTTTGTGTGCCACGTGGCCCAGTTTGCCATCCCAGACAGTGCCTTGGCTRCTGCAGTGAGGGCAAAGCTCCCTTRGCTTCCCAGCTCAGGGGCCTCTTTGCACTTGGACTGAAAGATGAGCACATCTTCTGCACAGTCCTGGCAACCACACCAGCACACCAGACACAGGCATAGCCAAGGGGTGGCTCCTTTTCCTGCCCAAGAGCAGCTCTTCAAGGTTTTGTTCTTGCCAGGAGCTTGTGCCCAGGGCCTGGCTGCCCCCAGCCCCTGCTGCTCTTGCAGAGCAGCACAGCAGAGCCCTCTGCACGTGTGTGCAGTCCTGGGGGGTGTCAGGCAGTGCTGACACCTCTCAGCCCCAGCTGACAAAGGCAGGAGCCTTTGCATGGAACCATGTTCCATGTGTTGCATAGAACCTCTTCTAAGAGCTGTCAGTTCCTTCAGGAACAGAGGAGAAGGCAGAGCTCTGAGCCTGGAGGTCAATCCCTGGTYCTCCTTGTACCAGAAAATCAAATTGCTCATGTGCTCTCAGTCAGGCAGCTGTCACTGACCATCATTTAAGAGCAAAATTGTAAATCACAAATTTTCCCACTTTCACCCACAACAGTTCATGTGAAGCTCATTGTATGTTTGAAAGTGATTAAACATAAGCTGAGGTGCTTCAGGTCACTTGAATTTTAGTAGTGAGTTCATCCTCTGATATAAGTTCTTGCCCATATATTTATTAGGTGAAGTAAATATTTTGAGATTGGTATCTTAAAATAACTTTGCTCACTTTTGCATCCCCTTTCAAGTTCTTTTCTGCATAAAATAAGATTCAGTATGTCCAAAGGGAAATTGCACATTGCCGATTCCTTTTTCACCCTTCTCCAGGGCATCAATATTCACTTAGCCAAGAAGATGATCGAGGACAGGAGTAGAGATTACATGAATGCACGACGTGTGGCAAAGGTACAACCTTCTGTTGGCTTGTCTTTGTTCTATTTAACTCCACAAACCAGCATTAAACTTGGTTCTTACATCAAATAAAAGTGTGCACAGACTYGTAAGGCTGGCATGCTAAAATATTTCCATTTGTTTTAGGAAGCATAACCTGAAGGAAGTGTTCAATGTGTTTAAATTCAAAGCCTTGATTCTGTTTCAGGAATATGAGACGGTGATGAAGGGCCTGGACCGCAACGCTCCCTCTGTGCCCCCACAAAACACCCCCCAGGAGGCTCAGCAGGTGGACATGTGGAAGAAGTACATCCAGTGGGAAAAGAGCAACCCTCTACGAACAGAAGATCAAACTCTGATAACAAAAAGAGGTAATTAGGTGTCTCTAGGGTGTAGAGAATTGTATTTCTCAGCTCCTGCAGAAGCCACYACGTGATTTGGTGTTCAGGGATCGTGCTGGAGTAGATGTTGATGGAGTTTCTTGAATTGTGTGGGTGGTTTCTTTATAAAAAAACAATCTAGATTTTGCTAAAGCCAAGCTGAAAGTAAGAAATGGATTTTGGGAGACAGTGCTGTAGTTGTGTGCCACTGAACCTCTGGTGCAGGTCAGGGAACAGATTGCAGCCTGATTTGATGGCTGATTTTGAGTGAGCCGTGCTTGTTCCTCTGTGGACAGGGCAGGTTTTAGCTGCTGGTTGTGGTTCATGAAGTTCCTGGCAGTATAAAAGAACTGCAGCAGCGACCATTGTATTCAAAGCCAATTAGTGTTGATGTTGTCTGATTTATTTGATGAATTTTGCGTTCCATACTTGGGTTGTACAATGGTGGCACCATTTCCAAGGAGTGTTTCTCTGGTGTTTTGCCCACAGTGATGTTTGCCTATGAGCAGTGTCTCCTGGTGCTGGGCCATCACCCAGACATCTGGTATGAAGCAGCTCAGTACCTTGAGCAGTCCAGCAAGCTGCTGGCTGAGAAAGGGGTAAGCAGCTTGCCACTGGCTTTCTCTTCTTTCCTTGCTCTGACATGCTGTACTCTCAGTTTTTCCTCAGAATCAAGGAGGGGGGTGTGAAAAATAGTTGTGACATGTTCAGAATTTTCAAARGGGGAAACTAAAAATTTTAAGAAATAAAAATGTCTGCATTTTAAACAAGAATTGTGAAAAATTGTTTCAATCTTGGCCAGCTTTAGGCTTGGGGGATTTTTTGGGCCTGATTTTGTGATTCCTTTAGTAGTGGGGAGATGATTATCTCTTTGTTGGAGCACTGAATGGAAATTCACTGGGGCTTGTCACACCCAGAAGATATTCCATAAATTGGCCTTCGTTGTCACAGATGCTGAACAATTATATTATTATACTTCTTTTACAACAGGACATGAACAATGCTAAACTTTTCAGTGATGAGGCTGCTAATATTTATGAAAGAGCAATCAGCACTTTATTAAAGAAGAATATGCTTCTTTATTTTGCATATGCAGATTATGAAGAGGTGAGCAAAAATAGTGATGTACTGACATTAAAATCCAAATAACATCTCCCATTAATACTGTCATTTATTTGAAACATGCTGAGTACACAAAGTTCTGTAGGATTAATTTAGTGATTCTTCTAGCCTTATTCTCGTTCAGTGTTTCTGAGAGGGAGCTGACAAAATGGAGAGGAGAAGCTATGAAAAACCACTCTCCTTCCATTTCAATATTGACTATATTTCTGAAATCATCYTAAGGGTGATATGCTTAAAAATTTCCATTTCCCAGAGCATCAGCTTCTTCACTTTTAAAGTGGGCATCAAGGGCACTTTTCCCGTCTGATTCTTGGGGAGGTGATGTTTTTTTTTGGCACGGCTGTGACAGAAGATGGGGGCCACCTTTGCTGCAGCTCTCTGGAGAAATCTCTTCCCCCAGGCCAGCACCTCACTGTGCAGCCTCCACAAGGAGCAGTGCCCCAGTGGTGTTTATTCCAGCAGGAATAAAGGCTGTTTCCCACTGGGCAGATGAGGACTGTGGAGTCCTCTGTGGGGTATAATTTGCCCACTTATTTTATCGTGAAAGAATCTTTCCAGGGAGAACTTCAGAACAACAGAGGGGGGGAAGAAAGCCTTTGCCTTTAAAAGAAAAATCCTTCCTTGGTTTTCAGTYCAGCCTCCTGTATGCTGTGTCCTGGTTTTTCAAGGCTGCACAATACAGCCTGGAGGGCTGCAGCTGGCAGGGAACAGAATGGACTATTGGAAATGTGTAGGTTGGAGAGTTAAGGAGATGGTGTTCCCACCTATCTGCACATTGCTTTTAGACAGAGGTAAAGGATACAGTCTTTGTATGCCAAACACCTCCAATGGCAATTCTGCTGCAGCATTACTACATTAGAAAAAGACTTCAGAGACTCCTGAAAAGCATGTYGGTAACCATTAGTGGGAAATTAGTGTGGGAAGTAAAAAATGTCTGCACAAGATGGAATATGCATCTGGGTAAAGGAACTGACATACACAGTGTTCAGCCAGGGAAAAATGGGAACAGGAGAATTCTAGTTTTGTCTTCAGCTTGAGTTTTGCCTTCTGGGAGGTGATCTGAAGGGAGTGAGTGAGCAGTGTGTGTGTTTGCCTTCCCCCAGAGCCGGATGAAGTACGAGAAAGTGCACAGCATCTACAACCGGCTCCTGGCCATCGAGGACATCGACCCCACGCTGGTAAGATCATCCTCAGTGCCTCCACACCCCCATGGAGTGGCACCCAGTGCATGCACAGAGTGGGGAAGCACTTACAGGATTCCTTTGGTCACAGGCATGGAGTACTGAGGCGGCAGAATTACAATCTTTAATCCATTGAAATACGCTAAGACATATGCACTTTCCTCCTGTCTCTTTTACAACAAGTAATGAAGATAAAAGATATAAAATATTTCACAAGCATCCTGTGGCCATGTAGTTTGCAAATAAATCTGCAATGCACCACGTAGGTAGCAGAGTGTTGCTGTACCTCTGCTGCAGTGACACAGTGAACACTGTCCATGTGCCAGCTGTGGTGGTGCTGAACAAATGGTGTCAGCAGTAACCCGCCCTCAAAAGGTTWTTTAGTTCATTATAAACAGATAAAACAAAACATGAGGGGGCAAAAGAAGGTGTGAAGCCTAACACTAAACAACAGGTCAGTGTCAGAGGAGAYTATCCATTCACTGACACTTTATGGGAAACCATGTGCCAGTTCCTCCTGCTAAGGAATGCTGCTATTCATGATCTAATTCAGAGTGAAGGAGAGTTGAATCCCAAAGAAATGCAAATCACAGATTGGCTGCTGAATTAAGTAGCACGTTCATTATTTCCTTGATCAGGTATAAATACTTGTAGGCAGGAGGATTTGTATCATGTACAGTAAAATGCTTCATCAGGCCTTTTGGCTGTTCCTTGGCTTTATGGATGTCTTAATTTTATTGGAAAGTTGTCATTTTTACAACAAGCCTTGAGTTCTCTGAAGGCACCAGCTAATGTCAATGACATTCATCCCCTTACCTCCCCTTCCTTGAAAAATCTCTGTATTAACTACTGTCTTTTCATGGGATCAGTCTTAGGTGTATTCCATTTTTTATTTAAAAAAAAATTTATAAAAAGGTTTGCCTCAGTATTTAAAGCAAAACAACCCAGAGGCARGAGACAGCCTTGTTTCTATTAGGATTCATCTGCTGTATTTTGTGAGTCATGATTACTTCAGACATAGTAAAAAACCTTAATGATACCTTGGTGTTCTTTGTTAGCACTGATGCTATTTAAATATTAATGTGCACCTTAGGTTTATATCCAGTACATGAAATTTGCAAGGCGAGCAGAAGGCATTAAATCCGGAAGGACGATATTTAAGAAAGCGAGAGAGGATGCCCGGACCCGCCACCATGTCTATGTTACTGCAGCTTTAATGGAGTATTATTGTAGTAAGGTAACCACAGGTGCTCACCCTGATCCTAAACAAGTGCCAGGAGGCTGCACAGCTCACTGAAGCTAATAACTTTTTTTTTTTTCCCCTCCAATGTTTGCAGGATAAGTCTGTGGCCTTTAAGATTTTTGAGCTAGGGCTGAAAAAATATGGGGACATTCCAGAATATGTACTGGCATATATCGACTACCTTTCCCACCTTAATGGTAAGCTTTGAGCTTTGAGAGGTCTAATGAAGCATTACTCTGTGAGTTTAGGTCCGGGCCAGGTTCTTGGTGTGAAGCTCAGCAGTTAATCTGAACACAAAACCTGCTGCTGGTTTGTCTGAACCAGAGCTCCAGAAGTCTGGTGACATTAAATCTGCTGAAGGGAGGAGAGTGAACTTTCCAAATTGTAACTCACTGCCAGTGCAGGAGTTTTACAGCATCTGCTGTGAACAGTGGGAAGTACACTGAGGAATTTAAATCCTGAGGAAAAGGATTTCGAGCAGTTTACAGTCAGCATGAGAGGAGTGAGGGATTAGCTGGTCCTGACTAGGATGAATTTAAACTTGTTCTCCCCAAGTAGATGAGATGAGCATGATGTAAAATCAATACTGAGCATGTCAGTCGTGCTTGGAGGGTGCTGGGGAGCTGCAATGGAAAGAGCAGGGCACAGGGGCTGGGGAAACCCAGGCAGGAGGTGGTGGTGGAAGGGCTCTGGGTGGGATTCCCTGGGGCAGGGGCTGAATGGCCTCCTTAAAAAGGAAACCCAAGCTGCTGTGTGATTCTGCAGCACCAGGCACCATTCATTCATCTGTCAGGCTGCAGTTCCTGGGGTTTTCAGGCACTGGGAGATTAAAGATTTTTGAGGGTTTTTTTTCTCCTGTGAGCTGTAAAATGAGAGATTTTATCTAAGTTAAAGTATATTTAATTTTGCTCTAAGTTAAGCTAAGGGTCTACATAAATATTGACAATACCTTTCTGTAAGTTGCCATGAGAAAAAATTATCTTAGAACTCCTAGTTGATTGGTCTATTTTAATAACCCAGCAGAACTCCTGAACCCCAGGAGAGCTGATCTCTGAGCTGTAAGTGCAGGAGGTGGGGCAGTGCACAGGGCAGGAGTTGGCAGTTTTAGGAACAAACCCACCAACCTCCCCAGCTGGCAATGTGCAAAGACTGACGCTTGCTGGGAGCCAGGTCTAATAATTTTGGGGGGATTCTGAGGACTGTACAAGCATATTAATATRGCCCTGATTTAAAAGGGAAATAATGAATTGAAAGGCCAAAATTAAATTTGCCAACATATGCTACTGAGATAATTCAAGAAAATTGATAAAACCCCCAGAAATCCTGAAGAGATGCCAAGCAATAGCTGTGCTCTTATACAAGAACCTGTAGTAGGATAAGTTTGTCACTATCAATAAAAACAGACTCCTAAAGAGCAAATTCACATTGGAATTTAACATCAGGGAAGTTTTATGTGGGCACTCAGATCTCTTTATACTTACTGAAATTCAAATCCATGAATTATGCTTAATTCAATGTACACATCTCTTTGAATMGACATCTTTTAACTTGTCTTTACTATATTTTACTCAGTGTGATTTTTTTTTCCTTTCTATTTTTAAAGAGGACAACAATACAAGAGTTTTGTTTGAACGTGTTTTAACTTCAGGGAGCCTTCCACCTGAGAAATCTGGGTATGTCTGCAAAAGCAGTTCCACTGCTCTGGAAAAGATACATAACCCCTTTCAACCATAAATACCCCAAAGAAATTAGAAACATGAACAGCAGGARGAAATTAGGTGCAGATGTTCCTTCCCCTCTTCATGCTGTCCAAAATAGCAACAGCTGTGATAGATTTGGGAAAGTCCCTATCTCACCTCTAGTGAAATTCATTAATTTATTGACTTTAAAACCTCACTGATGCAGGATTGTTGAGGATAGAGTGCAAAATCCTCCTGTACAATAAGGATTCAGTGGTCTGAGCTGAGAGGGTGAGTCAGGAATTTGTTGAGGAGGGTGCTGAGCATCTCCCAGCCATGAAAATAAAACAGGAAAAGAACCAGAAAGMACTTGGATTAACCACTCACTGCCATATTTGCATTACTYCTTTTTAAGTTTCTTTCTCAAAAAWAATGGTCACCAAAGCCTTGCAGTCTGAGGGTTCACTMCACCATTATTACTCTGGTAGACAAAAGRATCAAAACTAYGGAGTCAAATATGGCACTGCTGTGCATATTTGTTCTGCACTTCAGTTCTGATCTTTTGTGAGAAATATTTTTATACCCAATTTAAAAGTGACAAAACYCKAGGGCTTAAATCTGAACCTTCTTCAAAGGTGAACTCRAAAGCTAAAATGAAAGTTGAATCAAGTCCAGAAATGTGGTCAGATGTTGCTTAAGTTATAGCTGAGATTTTCCATGGAGAAATCAGCAGTAACTATATATATTTTGGGCTGTATAAAATTCTGAAGCGCTGCCTGTTGTGTTCTTGCCAGTTAGAATGTGCTGCTCTGTGCAGAGGAACTAGGTCATAATGCATGGTAAAAAGCCCTTCCCATGTGAGCATCAGAGTGAAGCTGTGTGTACAGGATGAGCAGAGTGTTTGATAAAAGCTCACCTCAAATGCTGAAGTCCTTGACACCAGAATTCCTTTCCTRTCTGTAACAAATTCCTTTGCAGTCCACCAGACTGAGAGCTCTTACAGAAATCCAGGAGGCACTGGGAGGGCAATGCCTATTTTAGATGCACCTAAAGCAAATAASAGAAATGGCCATGCCCTCCCAGATGGGCTCCTCTGGCTCTGTCCTCTTGTGGGTTTGTAAKTGGGCTGTGCTCAGTGTTCCTTCCTCCTTCAGTAACTCTCAGTGTCCTGTTCTGTTCCAGGGAGATCTGGGCTCGGTTTTTAGCCTTTGAAAGTAACATTGGGGATCTGGCCAGCATCCTGAAGGTGGAAAAAAGGAGGTTTACAGCCTTCAAGGAAGAATATGAGGGCAAAGAAACAGCTCTGCTGGTGGACAGGTACAAGTTCATGGATCTGTACCCTTGCTCTGCCAGCGAGCTGAAGGCCCTTGGTTATAAGGTGAGTGGGTAAGAACACTTCAGTTCACTGTTGTTCTTCTCAGTCCTAAGAATCTTGGGCAATTCCTTGTTTAGGACTTGCCTTATTGTCCTTRCCCTTGCTAGAAAAGCAGGTAAAATAGGCCTGTTCTTCCTCCTCCTCCTTCTCCTCCTCCTCCTGGGCAGCAAAGTGCCAGAGGCCAAGGGCAGAAAGGAGCCAGGACCATCAGTACCAGCTGCAATTTTGGGTATTCCTGGTTACCTCCCATCTTCCCATGGAGAGGACAGTTTGTTAATGCCATCACCTTGCAGTTCAGGCCTCCACATCTGAACTCCTTCAAAATCCAGAGTTCTGTGGGYAATTTGTAGGATCAGGTCACCTGTATGAAATATGGCTGGCTGTCCTTCTGCTCTGAGGTGGCAGAGCTCCCCTGACTTCACTGGGAGCTGCATCAAAGCCCACGTGCTGCAGTGCCAGTGTTTGTTGGGAATGGCTGAGGAAAGCTCTTGGCAGGGAGCAGTGGTGCCTCTTTTTTCAGTTTTTGCTGCCATGTGGAGTTCAAAGTCTCGGCCACACCCCTGTATCTGGTGGTCTCCTGTTTTGTTTCTAACCACATGTATTTTTCCTATTTCTGTCATTTAACACTTTGGGGAATCATTAGAACAGAACAGGATGTTGGTTTACAATTTTTCAAGGCTGCCAGAGAAGCAGAAACAGCTGATTGCCATTTGCATGGACAGGAAGAGAACCCTCAATCCATGGTTCTAAAGCAGTGCCTCAGCTTCCACTTCTTACACAGAAAAATAATGTATGAAAAATACAGATYCCATCAAAGTTAACAAAGCAGCTGCATTGTTGACCATCACAGAGCTGTAAAATAATCTGATAGGTGGAAATCAGATTCACATTGAGCCACTGAATACTTTTCTTTGAATGCAATGGGGGCAAAGTTATTTTGAGGTTAGATGGGAGCTTACAAACAAGTACATTTTGCTAAGTGCTTGCAGGGTAGTCTGTACCTAAGATGGTGCAGTCCTGCTGCTTGAACGTGCCAAAACATAATCCTGTTTGAACTGATGCTTTGCATGCCTGCTGACTGCCTTATGCTTTACTTCTTTTCCAGCTACAGCAATCTAGGGAAMGAAATGAGGGAGAAATGATAGTTGTGAAGGCCTAGTGGTCTGCACCTGTTCACCTAAATCCTCTTAACCTAAAAGAGGAGCCACTCCAAAATGACAAACACACYTTCAGGAACAGAAACAAGTGTTTCCATTCCAATCCATTGGGTCGCTGTAGGATTAAAATCTTTAATGAAACCATGCAAGTTTTGCCCAGATGGTCTTGTGAGAGGCCATCTGAGATGATAATGAAGACAAAGTGAAAAAAGCAACTGGTGCAGAGRGAGGTTTTGTTCTGTAATTGGAGCTAGCAATGTGATCCTGCCAAGTTCACACTCTCTAATTGGCTTTCACAGGATGTCTCCCGTGCCAAGCTAGCAGCAATAATTCCAGACCCTGTGGTTGCACCTTCCATCGTGCCTGTCCTCAAGGATGAAGTAGACAGGAAACCTGAATATCCCAAACCAGACACCCAGCAGATGATTCCATTTCAGCCAAGACACTTAGCACGTAAGCCAGGCTTTGGGGAGTGGTTGTGTTTCACCTGTGCTGAGTTGGGAACCTGGCTGTTCAGCCAGCCTGATCAGAGGCTCTGCTYCTCCTCAGCCATCTAAACCTGTACTTAACTCTCAGGCTGTCATTTCACTGGCTTGCTAAAGGCAAATGTGTTTTAATTAATGCCAAGGTCACATGGAAATAAGTACAAGGAGTTTGGGGTCTGGTAAATGGTAATAAGCTCTTACACACATCACAGAGCAGATGGCTGAGTGAACAGTGTGGAATTAGTAGAGGCAAAAGGGACAGGGTACTAATTATTTGTATCAAATAACAATGCAGTGCAAAAGCAGCTCTGCCCAGCTGTCCTGCACTGCCTTCACCCAGCTTTTCTCCCCACAGCTCCAGGTTTACATCCTGTCCCAGGCGGGGTATTTCCTGTTCCACCAGCAGCTGTAGTTCTCATGAAGCTCCTGCCACCTCCTATTTGTTTTCAGGTTTGTTTTAAAGAACTCTGAACATTTCAGAAAGCTGTGGGAGACATTCTGTCATGACAGAACCACAGTGTGCATCACTCTKTTGAAAAAAACCTTCTAAACTTTTTTTTTTTCCTTTGGTAACAAATCAGGGTCCCTTTGTTCAAGTGGATGAGCTCATGGAGATATTCAGAAGATGCAAACTGCCAGACAGTAAGTTACTTGTCCTCTCTGGAGGCTGTGCTAYTGCTGCAGGAGACTTGGGTTTACATATGGATATTTCTGTCTAAAACCCAGACCTCATTTACAGATTGTAATTAGTGTTTTAATAGCAGAGGAGATTGCACTGGAATCTGCATAGAGATGTTTGCACTTTTACCTGGAGGGAGGCAACAAAAAGTCAAAAAACTGCAAATCACCAGCTGCTCTTTAATATGTTGGTGGTATCAACTGAAAAAAAGAAATAAGGATTTTGAGAATACCCTTTAAAGGCAGCATTTCCAGCAGCATTGCAGCTGCAACATGAAATTACAAATCTGCAGCATGGTGAGGGATAACTCTGAGTGCATGTTGTTGCAGTGCCTGGGCACAAGCTGCAGGCAGCTTTCTGAGCTCTTGCAAAGAAGGGAAGGAGGGTTCTGGAACAGAGAAACAGCACAGATACTYCAGCAGATGATAATATGCTACTCTTCACCCTCCTTGTTAGTTTAGGAAAAAATTATCATCAAGAAAGAAATGTAGGATTTAATTTCTTTGAGTGAAACTAAAATATCTATTTAAATTATACAGGGTATTTTTGAGGCTTCCTCTGTTGAGAAYCAGAAACTGACTTGCTCTGCAGCCTCTCTGGTGAATCATGAACTAGTTACCCTGATTCCCAAAAGGCTTTCCTGTTTTATTGCAGCTCTCAAATGACCTCAATTCCTGTGGAAAGGGAGGGCTCGAGCTGGAGCAGCAGCATTTCCTTTGTAACTGGTGCTCACCACAGCTCGGAGTTTCAGACAGCCAAGGCTTAGTATTTGTAAAAGAGGGCAGGAGAAGTGTCTCATGCTGCAGCAGTGTCCCCAGGGTGTCTGTGGGTGTCCCTGCTGGGGTGCTGGGTGCTGGGCAGGCTCTGAGCTCCCCCCTGAGTGGCTCTGTGTCTCTCCCTGAAGCTGTTGACGAAGCCGTACGGATAATCACGGGCGGCCTGCCTGAGATAGCTGTGGAAGGCAATGGACCTGTGGAAAACAACACCATTCTCAACAAGGCTGTGAAGAGATCACATGAGGATTCTGATGATGATGAGGAGAAAGGATCTGTAGTTCCCCCCGTACATGACATTTACAGAGCACGACAGCAAAAGAGAATCCGGTGAAACAAGTTTGGAGTTCTGCTGTGACAGACAAAGACTTGCATTGAATCAGTCTCTTAAAAGTCAAGCATTTAAAAGGGACAGCTGCAAACAAAAAAATCCTTGAACATGGTTTTGTTACTGTGGTGCCTCTTCTCCCATATGGTTCTTGATCTGAAAACAGCCCGAACAACCTTAGAATGTGCTCTGAACAAAACTCGGTTTTCAAAACCAAAAGTGCAAAATGTCAAAACTGTATTTTGTTCTTCGAGGGTGTACACATCTACCACTTGAACTCTTGTGGGTTTTCAACAGTTTTATTTTAAAAACTGGATGGCTTATACTTGTGAAGCATTTTTAATTCACATTTTCTGGAAAACAGTTGTTCTCAGTTTGTTCATGTAGTGTCCTGCCTTATTGTTCGTTTTTATTTATGGCAGAATATAAGGAATCTGTTTTGTAGTTGAAAATTTAAAAACAAAACGACAACAAAAGACCATTCCTTTAAAATAAAAGGATATCCATAACATCATGCCTCATTCTGGTTTTATTCAAACACAACAAGGTACTTCTTAAATATTACTCAGCCACTTCAAAAGCAATGCTAATTATACCGTCACAGGAAATTGATCAGAGCATACATATTAGAATGGAGCTTGGTTTCCATTTTCTAGAGGATACAGCACACTTTGGCTTGTAATTCCAGGACTGTTTGAAGAAGACAGCATTGTAAGACTAACTCAGCTCAGTGTGGGTAGGCCAGGCTCACACAGCCRGGTCCTGGATACCTGCACTGCTCTTCCACATAATGCACAAAGCTAAATGTTAATAATCAGCTACATCGTTGCACTTGTTATCTTCAAACAAGCTAAAGAAACAATATATGAGCTTTCCAAGCAGTTTCTATGCCTACTTCAGCTTTTCACTTGGAATTGGCTGTGATAAGATTGACTCTGATAAGATGCTAAGAGCCCCTTGGACTAGAGGGCAGTCAGAGCCTGGGGCAGATGAGAGCCATGCCCAGCTCAGCTGCCCCAGGGCTCCTCTGCCAGGGCCAGGGGGAAACAGCACCTGCCCCTGGAGATGGGGCTGCTTTGGCCATACTGGAGTGTCCTCCTTGCTTTGCCACTCAARTGCAGCTCCCTGTTTCTTTTAGAGAGGATGTAGAGATGTTTGTCAAACACTCTCCTTAAATAGAACAACCTGGGAGAATCATTACCTTGCACGTGTGGGAAGTTACTGCAGTTCCTTTAGGTCTTTCCTGTTGAAAGGCCCCCAGCACCTGTGCCAGGGGCATTTGTTCCTTTGTGTGGGCCCTGGAGGTGAGAGTGGAGCCAGGTGAGTACTGCACTCTGTTCCCTCATGCTAGAATCTTTCTGCTACACAAAGGCTTAGGATCAAACCCATCCTGTGAGGAGAGCTGGGATTCCCTGTGTGTGCCCTGACCCCTGAATCCCAGCCCTGGGAGCAGCCATCTCCTCAGTGAGGGTTTTATCCACTGCTAGAGCAGTGCCCTGCACCCTGCCATCAGTCACKCACCTTTCAAGGGCTTTTCTTTGTCCCACCATGATGCTCCTTGCCCACACCCTCGAGCTCGTCCTGTACCTCACCTAACCCTGTGCCTCTAAAGGCAGCTCCTAGGCAGGACTGAATGATAAAACAACAGCAGCAATTCCTAACCTGTGCAGCTCTCATGCAGCAAAATGGAAACAGCTGTGCCTTGCTTATCTATCCTGGTGCTATCATCTCCAGCAGTGATGGCTCTGGTAGCTCACTGAGCACAGGCTGAGGGAGCTGGMGCAGCTGCAGAGCTTTAGGCTGTGATGTGAGCAGAGCCTGCTCTAATAGCAAAGCACAGCAAGCTGAGGCAGCAGCCTTGAAGGCCTCTGTAGAYTCCTTTGCTGATCCAAACAGTGAAATAGATCCTACTCAGAACCCTTTTTTTTTCTGGCTAACCAACCTCATTTTTGAGTTCTCAAAGAAGGATTCAAAGACGGACATTCATTTGGCCAAGAGAAAAATCACTTGTCTGAGCTGATGAACTCTCACAGGGTTTTGCTGGGTTTTTCCCTTGGGGAAGGGGCTTTGTAATCAATGAGAAAAGATTTGGTTTAGAGTTGCATAGGCTAATATAGAAAAAAAGCTCTTATTTCTTCCATCCCCCTCCAAACACAAAGTTGGCACAGCTTTATCCACACTGACATTCAAAGGAAACTGGAAAGGGAAGCATCAACAGTGGATCATAATCAAGTGCTRCTGCAAGTTCTGTTTGGCTGATTCCTAAATTAACCTGCCTGTTGGCAATACAAGGGCCCTTCAATCATTTATTTCACCTACCTTGTTGTTTTTTTTAAAGTCAGCACGTTCTGGTTTGGACAACCTCATACTTGGGCCACTTACTGTGAGTAACTACAAACTTTGCTTTCACAAAACCATCAAATATTGATTACTGTAATACACAGTTGTGCTCAACCAGAGGAAAATTTCACTTACCTCCCAGCTGAGCCTGAGATTGCAATGTAAGATCACTGGGCTCTTCTCCTCTATACAACATGTAGCTTACTAAATTCGAGACCTACAAATATTCTAAGTTTCAAGAACACATCTAGAAAGTGAAAAAAATCTACTAAAAGATTCCCTGTATATTCAAACTAACATCATTCACCTCTCACAGTACATTAAAATCACTTATACTGCCCACAGTGCTCTGCACACAATATTTRTGAAGACATGATTGAATATGCAACCATCCCCTGTTGTAGTTTTTAAAAAAGCCCAAAATTTTCAACCTAAAGTTTCACACACTTTAAATCCACCTTCTGCAAATGAGAATTTACTTTAAAATTAGAATTTCACCTAAAAAGGAGTAAATTACTAGCAAAAAGAAAAAAAGGTAAGAAATGCCACTTTTATCAAAACTTTTAGCTCTGCCCTTTCTGAAATCTTTACAAGATATAAATACAGCTGCAATCTATAAGATTGCCACCTCTGGGAGTACTGTACATAGCAGAGGACAGTTACCCAATAACCAGAAAATTTGCTACAAAAATATATTATGTTTTGTAACATCTGCAGGTAAWCAGCAAAAAAATGCTATTAAAAATGCAGTAAAATACAGAAAAAACTAGTAAGCCATACTCACATTWAAGTTACAGTAAAGTGCTGCTTGGCTTGGTGTTTTGTCTGGTAAAYTTCATCTTTAGAATTTTAATTAATTCTTTAAAGTAAGATTTAAAAAAAAAAAAACAAATCACCCCTTCTGGGAAGAACCATTGCTAATCAGCTCTGGATAAATTAAACTAAGTTCACTGTAAATTAAGAGTTAAATGCCCTGAAATGAGCCACTTAAATACAAAGTTTGGTTCTTAAACTTGCCCTACCTATCACCAGCTCAAAAATCTAAAAATTGCAGCCAGAAAACTCCCATGATATCCCCTTCCCCAGGTTGCATAATTATATTAGAAATGCATCTCTCATCTTTTACCTCAGAACCCTTTTGGCATCTCCTCTGTTTCCCTCACCAGTCAGCACTCGTGGGTTAAAAGGAACCAGTATTTACACGGAAAGCTGTTTTCCTAGACAAATATTGGTACAAGTTTTATTTAATAGCTGACAATACTGTAGTGATAGCACACAGACTGGTTTTATGATTCTTCTGACTTCCCTACAATTTGGGATTCTTCCTTAGTCAGTATTTTGCCAAGGACTGCATCATAGTAAGGGCTGAAGACCATTCTGTTGTAGTTGACAAGACGAATGTACTTGGCAGCAATCTCCTCCAGCTCCCTCTGAATGGGGCCTAATCCTCCAGGAATGGCAGGCAATGATTTCTGSTGACTGGATGCAAGATAATTCTCCAGAAACTTTTGAATTCGAGAATCTGGAAAAAAAGGGGTTTGGTTTGTTTGCAGAAGAGATGGTGAATTAGAAACAGCATCAACTCATGTGAAATGCAACAAGCCTGAACGTGGCCAGCAAGTTGGAAAGACAACATGGAAACAACGTGGAAACAACAGGGAYAGAGGAGCCCTGCACATGCCCCAGCCCCAGCTCCACAGACAGGCAGAGCAGAGCACTCTCCAGACCTACCTATGAGCTTGGAGATGGAGTTATCTGGGCTGGCCACTGCCTGGATCTGCCCCTTCAGCACAGCCTCTCTCTCAGCTGAGAACGGGGTYAAGCCATGCTGGGAAAGGCAGCTGTTCACCTCAGCACACACCTTCTCCCCCACGGTGGCCAGGGATTCCTTCAGGTTAAAGGAGCTGGAAAACATGAGGTACAGCATAACTGTATTAGTTACTCACWGTTTTCCCACTTTTTAAAACTAAATCATTCAATTAGAGTTGCCTTACTTGTCAAATGTAGTGAGAAAAGCATAACGCAGATAAAGCCAATTATACAGATTAATCCAATTATATATACATGAAAAAAAAAGCTGAGATCTAAAGCAAGGAAGTAGGAGAACATTGAAGACTTCAAGCCTGAACAATCCATACACATAAGAGCTGACCTTCTGCCTGAGGACAGCTCTGACTAAAGCAAAACCTGGATGTGTAATCACTGAATCTGCATGCAGCTCACTGTGCCACACTCAAGTGCCTCTCCCAAGTGGGAAACAAATCTTGCTCTCRTGTAAAAAAGCTTCCATGGAATGAACTTCACTAGCTCCATAGATTTTTATCTCCCAGGTTTTTGGGGAGCCTGGCCCAAASTCTGAGCAGGGGCAGCTGCTGGCACTCTCCTGTGCCAGCCTGGCACCATGAAAAACASACTCTAAAAAGAGCAGCTTGAAAGAGCAGATTAAGAAAAGACAGCTCTGTGTGAGTTAGCTGAAGGAAAACTGGACTCATAGAAAGCCCTCATCACCTCCTCTGCATTTCCTGCAGTCCCCAGCCAGAAAGTGSCTTAAGCTGATCATTTCCCAGGGTGCCAGGAGAGCTCCAGCTGCCCTGAGAGCAGGGTTGCTGTACTCACGGGAGATGCATTCCTGTCAGCAGCACCCTGACGATGGCTTTGATCCTGTCGGCAAACCCGGGCACGTCGATGAGCGCTGGGCCTGCTGCACTGAACGTCACCAGCAGCACTGTCCCCACCACCAGCAGCTGCTCCAGCTCCAGCTGCATCTCCAGGAAGCGTGTCTGGTCCATCAGCAGCGTCTGCAGGGAGGGAGGGAGGGAGCCAGCAGAGCAGGGAGTCAGRCTGCAGGGCTGGGAAGGGTCAGCAAAGGGAACAGCAGGCCAGCAACAGGAGCACAGTGAGAAGCACTGGCTCCTCTCCCCCAGCTAAGCAGCTTTCAGCACTGAGACACAAGTTAGAGCTGCCCCATCTCCCAGTCAGAGATCTATGGTTTAGCACTCCATGTGTTGCCAGGCTACAAATCCAAACAGCTTCTGCTGTGTGCTGGGAATAGTGGAGTGGAACAAGCACAAAACCAACTTTTCTGTTAAATACCTACTTCTGGAAAAGGCCTGTTCACGTGATCCCACTTCAGAAGCTTCAGATAGGCCTGATTTTGTACAGCAGTGAAGCACAGGGCAGAAGCTCCACCAGTGGCACCATCATTGCAGTGGGGAGGCAACATTTCATGTCCCAGCTTGGCAAGATCATCTGCTGCTTCTTGCAACCACTTTGTGACAAGGTCTAAAGAATCTGGAAGAGCAGGGAAAAAAACTCTTGTTGAGAAAATTCCTTTTCATAATTAGGTTCTTCCACCAATAATTTCCAAACAATCCCATTAGTTACTATGACTAATGCCCATGATATCAGGTATGACATGCATTTCATTTATTGCATCAAGCAGAACATCTAAAACAAAACCACACAGCTACAGGAAATCAGAGGTGAGATGATGCTGGGTAATCATGCCCTACACTGTACTGAAATTAAACTGAATGTACCAAGGGCACAACTATTGCTCTGGCAGGTTTTTCTAACCACAGTTTTGGGGCACAAGCCCCAAAATGTCATTTCCCATATGAATTCTAGAACTTATAAAAATATCTGAGTTCTTTTCAAGATCTACAAGCAAAGACACGCAGTTTACTGGGAGGTCAGGGGGGGAAGAAAGAAAGGAACAAAGTCATACTTGGCTGTTTCTCAAGAAACTCCTGAAACTTCTTTCTTTCATATTCAGCAGACTGCTGCATTAATTTTGGCCTAATACTACTGACAGCGAAGTTTGCCATATCCATTTTCATTAGGTCTAATACAGAGAAAATTGCTCTAAACAAACAAACAGAAAAAGTTATTCGAGGCTGCAGATGTTTCAGAGGTGCTGTTTACAAGATTTATTACAGGTTGTCTAAAGAAAGAGCAAAAACATGCATGGGAAACAGTAACAGCTTAACAACTTCAGAGCATGAGACAGAGAAAGCTGGAGCAAGCATGTACATGCATGCATGTGCCTCTTCCAAGTGGGAAACAAATCTTGCRCTCCTGTAAAAAAGCTTCCATGGAATGAACTTCACTAGCTCCACAGATTGTATCTCCCAGGATGTGCAGTATTGCATATGAAAAGATATCTGGTTTTCCTTGCATGCCATGGCTGTTGGCAGCCTGGAAAGCCAACCTCAGTGGGAAGTGAATAATCAGACCCAAAGGGCAAAAAAGAAAAAACAAACAAACAAACACCAAAGAAAAACACCTTCATTTCAAAGCAACCTAATTCCTGCTGGCAATATTTCTGCCAAGTCAATCCTGAACTCCTGGAAGCTTTTCAAATCAGAAAACAGCAAGGTTAATGAAGCTTCTCCCAGCTACTGAGACCTTGAGCTGTTCCATGAGAACATGGTGGCAAAGCAGAAGCCTGGATGCTCCCAGATGTGGAACACACACTCCCTTTAGAGCTGACAGGGAATTCCACAGGGACTGGGGTAAAGAGAGCTCCAACTGGGAAGAAAGGACAAACTGGCTGGAAACCAGTAATGCTTTTCCCCTAAGGCCCTGTGTGCTTTTTTCACCTTCTGCTGTTGACATTCAATTCTGATACAAACTGATTATTCATCTGCTACCTTACAGCTTATTTGCATTTGACATTTAAGCAAATGTCCTTCAGTGACATGCAGGAGCCAGACAAATACTCCAACTCACCAGATCAGAGATGGCCCTTGTTAATGACTCCTGGAGCATCTCTCCCCTTCACACCCACAGCTATAWCCTTGTCCCTAATACTCTTCTTTCTAGGAGTTTCAAGTTGCCCCCTCCACTTCTAAAATTATTGAAGGACTCTGAACATGACTAATAAATACATTTCAGTACCTGAAAAGAGGAACTATGTCATTAATATCTTTCAGTTTCTTAATGTCTTCATCTCGAGCTGGAGCACAGAGAGTCCCCATCATCCCAATAACAAATTTGACCAACTTAGAAATGTCAAGGGCCCCATTCTCTGCCTCCTGTTTTATCAAATCCAGGTCAAGGACTTCTGTAATCTGGCTTCTCAGTCTAGTATGACCAGGCAACAAGAACGACAGAAGACTCTGAAATGGAAAGTTAACAGTGCATTAGTTCTACATCAAAGACTACAAGGATCCAAACAGTTACTGAARRARCTCTCACAGAATRARAGAATCATAAAATGGTTTGGGTCAGGAGAGACCTTAAAGACCACCTAGTTCCAAAAGCCTGCCAGGGGCAGGGTCACCTCCCACTAAACCAGTTTGCTTAATGCCCCATCRAACCTGGCCTTGAACACTACCAGGGATTCTTATCTAAACAATAAATAACTGGTTTTTTTTATTTTTAATCCAACCACTCACCACCTCCAAGTGTTTCACCTGACACTGTGTGATACTGAAGTTACTAAGTGGCAAACCCTCTGGGGCACAGATCACACTTCAGACTGTTGTGCTTGGTTTTATCAGGCCAGAGCTGGAGCTTCTTGCTGATTCCATAACTAATACCAGTGCCACAACATGAAGGAAGCTTGGAATTATGGAACTGGTATTGTTTACCTGTTAATCACCTTACATGCTTTTGCATTTGGTTTTATATCCTATACTCTAGGATTATACAGCTTGTATATGTTCACAGTGATACAGTAATGAYGATTTTTTTATGAAAAGCCAAACTCCAACCACTTTTGCTCATTCATATCAGTGCAGCTACTCAAATTCAATCATTTCCCTTCATATCACATCATCTTACCTCTTTAATTTCTCCCAATAACTTAATTGCATGATCATATGTTGGGGGATCTTCCTTCAGCTGAGCTTCCAGACAGTCCCAGAAAGCTTTATGCACAATATCTCTGACTTTCTTCTCTAAGCTGTGAATAAACATGTTAAAAAGAATGATACTGCTCTCTGCACCACCTTACAAAGATAACCTGCAGCTCCTGAAGCACAGCATGTAATAATATCAATATAAGGTAGTAGTAATGATATGATGATTAACAGAGATCCATCATTTAAAGTTACTCAGAAAAGCAAGAAAAACTGGACACAGGATTTGGYATGGTTTATGTCCTAATACAAGGTTACACACCAGCAAAGGTGGCTACAAAGTAAAACCCTTTAAAGTATTTATCACATGCTACATCTAGAAAACTGGACCAAAKCAAAAATAGCAAAAATTACATTTTGTCTTCAAAAGACCAGTATTCATATTCCTTTTAAAGGCACCACTAAGTAAAATCAATTCCACTACACAAAATTCAGTAGTAAACCTAACAGAAATTAAGTAACTTCCCTGACACAAAATCTTGGGTTTCACTAGATAAGTATTGCACCTACTCTGAGATAAGGGCCCAGATCAGCCTGTACACAAAAAATAAATCAATTCCATTGCTTCAGTACCAATTCCTAATTCAAAKTAGTGACAGTTCCTGTTCCCACCAGGTGTGACTTCAACACTGGCCCCAGTGGAGACCAAGTTCCCTCCATGAAATATGCACCCCCTGTCCCAAACCAAGCCAGGYGGCTGTCAGCCACACCTCACTGTGTGTGAGGGAGAGAGAAACAGAAGATGAAGCTTCCTCTGCTCTCCCTCTCCCCTCTCAGCAGGGCACACKATTACTGCAGACTCACACAGAGAAGGAAAGGCTTCCAACTTGAAAGGAGCAACCTAATAAAACACAGGAATCTCTTCCCAAAATATGCCTGAAGAAACAGACAGGAAAGACAAAATAACCAGTTTCCTCTTACTCCCACAGGCAATGAAAGCTTAAAAATTGCTAAAAGCACTACCTACATCTGRAGCCAGCCTGGGGTAGTGGGAAGGCTGCAGCCTCTGAGTCGTGGGACAAGGGGACACAACAGAAACCACAGCACTGGGGTTTGCACCACACATCTCCAATTAATCCAAGAGGTTCTCCTTTCACACACACACATCTGGGGAAGCAGAACTGCACAGTTACCACCTTCTTCTTATATTCTTTCCCACTTCCTCCCAGGCAAGGCACCAGCCAGAGCCTTTACCTGAACCCCCAGAGCTGCTCTGCAGTTCTACAAACACAATTTTATTTAGTATTTGGTACCAACCTTACCTGTGTTCTGGCAGCTCAGCTGGCTTTATCTGGAAGTCTCCATTCACCACAATTTCATGTGCCAGTGCCATGTTGGTGACTCCCTTTGCTGTCTCCATGAGCTCTTCTATGGACACAGGCCGAGAGGGACTGGCTGCAACATCAATGACACTGTCAGACAGRTCTCAACAAAAGCCTGCAGAAAGAGTCTTTTGGACCCTTTCCACCTTATTGACAGTACACAGGGTCAAATGACAGCAGCAGCTGAAGATTTTTTTCCTTTCCTTCCCTTCCTTTCCCATCTGGTGGATGACACAGGTTTGGAGTATTTCAAAAAACCAAGGAGTGGATCCCAGTTGATATTCTGGACTCAATATTTCAATTGCTTCTATCAAGCTCCTTTAAAAARCACCTCCAAACAAAYCCCCCCACACAAACCAATACTTCTRTAGGATGGCTTAAGAGCATCTTGGAATCCTTCTCCACATTGTAGGAAGAAATAATCACAAACAGCAGCGTTTTCACCATACTACTTCCACAAGCATTGTGCAGATATTGCCAMTTCAGTTTTACATTTTTCAAGGAAGTGATTTCATCATTAAAGCAGTCAACAAACAATCACCATCACTGTTAAGCAGCAGCACACCAGTAGCTAAATATTCTCACTACTTCCAATGCAAATGGCACTCCTCCAAACTCTTTTTTTTTTTTTCCCCAGAGGCCATTACTCAAACAACAGAGAACAGCAGCACCAATGCTTAAGAGCTCTTCCCCTGGCAGGCATTTGGGAGTGAGCAGGATGGGCCACAGCCTCAGACTGGGTGACAGGGTTGGTGCCCTGATGGATCCATTCCATTCTCTAGCTCTTTCACTTCAGCTACAGGCATGGGAGCAACACACTGATCCCAAAAGGGAAAGAAACCAAGCAGGGATCTCCATAGGCTGGGCTCCCTGAGAAATGTTTCAGGGAAACTACGACCATCTCATTTGATAATCCATGTTGATTGGACTTAAGTGATTACACAGAAAAGGTCTTTCAAAAGGAAGTGACCATCACTTGTCTGCCATGCAGAGCTCTTCTGAGTTCATACAGCTGGGTTCCAATGTGCTTGTTTTTCATCAATATCTTGCTCTTTTCATGCAGCCCTCCTAAATCCTTATTTCCTTCTGCTTGGAGCTGAACCTTGCACAGTGACTCTGGGAACACAGCAAGGATGGATATTCTGAGAAGAACCAGCAGACAGCAAATTCACAGWGCTCTTGTCCAAGTGCCAAATGACTTCAGCACTGGGGGCTCTAAGAGTTAAGCCTCTTCCATTGGCCAAACATTGCTCCTAAATCACATCACTTCATTCTCATACCTGCTCCCTTACAGGAGGGAAGGGCTTGAGATCAAACCACCTCTGTGTGGTACAGT
Source organism: Sporophila hypoxantha (assembly GCA_002167245.1). Lineage (NCBI taxonomy): Eukaryota > Metazoa > Chordata > Aves > Passeriformes > Thraupidae > Sporophila > Sporophila hypoxantha. Next base: position 1,059,255 of record NDFG01000339.1, on the reverse strand, counting down.
GCAGTGCTAGACTGTGCCATGCTTTTTCCTTCCACATGTTCAGGATCTCTCTCCATACAAACACCCCATTTCCCTCCAGGCAACCAGCAAGGCATGGGAACAGAAACTCCCTCAGAACATCTCCTCTGAGTAATGCCACACTGAAAACAACCAAAAAATAAAAAGAATGCAACAAACAAAATGTTACTCCCTACAGAAATATAGAAGCCTGAGCACTTCTGCTTCTTTGAATTGAATCCCTGGAGCCAAAAAAACCTCCCCTTGGTTTTATCTACAGATTTGCCAGAAATATTGGCTCCCATATTGCATCCAGACCTTCATGTTAAAAGCAGAATGGCAAAGAAAAATATGCCTTAGGAAAAATATGCAGTCCAGCTTATGTGGAAGTAGCATTAGGATTAAATATATAACTTTCCATTTATTTTGTGAGGGGGCTGACAGGACATCCTTTTGTTGATAACAGCCTTTTCTGCCCTGCAGTGGGAACAGGGGCTGCAGCAATGCAGAAGGGTCAGCTGATAAGGCAAAGAGCAGAGTCAGTTTAGCTGGAACACACTGGGGTGGTGCTCATCCATTCCAAGAGCACAAACACACCAGGATATTCAGGATACACGTGGCTCAGAGCAACGTGGCCATGGTGTACAATTAAGAAAATGTGTGTACAATTAGGGAAACAAAAAGAAAACCGGGAGAAAAGTGTTACAGTTTCAAGGCATAACATCAAGAGTCACAGTGAATTGCAAGACAGTCCAACTTGCACAGAATGCTATATAAAACACTAGGATTGCCCCCAACAACAATTACAGAATTTAGGTTTTTTGGTGTATTTCATAAAGCAGTTTTGCTTACACTTGGGTGTYTCATCTCTGTGGGACCCTGGAGCACTCTGTCGAATTCTTTTTCGCACAGACTGATCCGAGCTGTCCAAGCTCTCCTCCTCATCCTCCTCCAAAGCATTCAACTTTTCTTCACTTGAATTTAGCTTGTCAGGATTCTGAGACATTTTCAGTTGGTTCTTTACAAAAAGAAAAAATATGAAAAAGGGAATGAATAAGCATTTTCTGACATGGCTGAGAGGGTAAACATAACCAAGAGTCCTCTTGATTAAGAAAAAWAATTAAGAATGAAAGAATTCTTATGAGGAGTTATATGATGTCATCCCCATAATGGCAGGGGACCTGGACTCAGTGACTCARTTCCCATCTTCCACAAAATGGGATGCTTTCAACACAGCTCCCATTTATTTAATCTGCAGTCCTAGTCAGTTCTCAAAAATCTCAAACTGTTCCCTTGCCATAATGATACAGATGAGAGAAAAATATACTGTTTTCTTTCCTAGCACTGCTTTTAAGAGAACAACAAAAAACACCTTCAGAACAACGCCACAAACATGTTTTACAAAAGATTATGAGGCAACATTTCRTTACTACACAGCAATAAATCTTCCTGAACATAACATAGCCCTGAACTATGGTCTGCCCCAACTGCTCACAGCTTAAAAACTTCCCTCTGAGCCATCCAAAAGCATTAAGAAGCAGCAAAAGAACTAGAAAGAAATTAATATAAAATTCTATTCCCATATTTTCATTACATTTAAGAGCCCTGARTTATGCATAAAATATCACAGTTGTTTGGGTTTTTGAAATTAAGACAGTAAAGAATAGCTTTTGTAATTAAAATCTTGGTTTATTAGACATTACATATGAAAGGATATTTATATCACATTGCAGACACCTGCAGGGTACCCAAAGTTACACTGAAAAAATTACCATAGAAAACCAAGTCTCACTTGGTTCCTTGTCTTCACTTATTTCATTCTCAGATTTCCCTATCAAGAATGTCATTTCTACATCCACCATTGAAAACTATCACACAGGAAGCTGCTGCTCAGGTTTAATTTCACAGCAATCTCTCAGAGAGCATATGATGTCTCTAAATTAAATAACTTAGATGTTCTGTGAAGTGGGAGTCCGGAAGAGCCTGCTTTCAAAATAAAAYAAAGCTCCTGGAAAAATAACAACTTCCTCTTTCTGCTAGTACCCCACCATCTCCACTTTCACATTTTGAAATAAACCAAGTTCTCAGCAAGAGGCACCTCACAGCCACTGAGAGAAAATACAGCATCAAAAACTACACTGGAGAGGATGCAGCAGAAGGAATATAAAATGCAGCACTGAGATTTATTTTTATACAACAGCTGTAATAAACAACAGGTTTCTCTCTTTCTCATCTAACCCCGCTCCACCAGTGCTTAAATTGATTGCACAATGTGATTCCTCAGGACAGCTGGAAAGCTCAGGGCATGTAAGGAACAGCTTTGCTCTACAGCAATGACTCAGGATCATCATCTTGCTCGATGCATGAGAGACAACAGCATGCAACACATTGCCCACAGCACTGTGTCATTTCTATTTTAGAAGAGAAAACAGCACGAAAGCTTGGGATGAARAACACAGGAGAGCACCCTTGGCACACAGGCAGCAGTACAGGTACTGCTGGACTCACTCCACCTCTAGATGGAGGATGAGGAGCTCTGTTAATAAAAGGGCTGTTCACAGAAAAGAGCATAGCAACCACTGCAATATCAAATATAAAACAGCACTGGTTAAAGAGAGAGAGAGAGAGAGAGAGAGAAACCTGTTGTTGAATTTGGCTAGGATAAAAGCATTATCATAAAGGGTTCCACACTCATTCCAGACTAGATGGTTGCTCTTCCCATCCATTCTCTTCCACAAAGCATCCTCCTGAAGTCAAATCTGAACCACAAAGATGACTCAACCGAGCCCCACTTAAGTCTTTAATGCACACAACAATTCCTAGCGCCTTGCAACCTCTCACTGCCCGTTATCCTCACCACCCTGAGAAAAGCAGAGAAAAACAARAAATCTCATAGAGGTGAAGCTGAGGTTTGAGTTCAGCTGCTTGAGGACTCATGGAAGATAAATGACATCAAGATCATCAGTCTGATGATTCCTAGCCCCAGCTTTGCCCAGCAGGCCATCATTCCTACCACGCAYACTACACCCRAAAGTGTTGCCTTCCATAAAATGGCAGCTCAAGAGCCACAGTTTCCAACCCAGCCCAAATTTCATTTAATTACCATTTGTTTTAGAAAAATCCTATTTCAGCTACGGAGGGCAGTATTAGAACTCCTGGGCCATTCTACCAAATGACTGCTCAGCAGATGATGTAAACAGGCACACTTGTTGGTTTAGTTGTTTAGTTTGCAATCGTCTGCTCTTTTCTGATGGATTACTGCTATTATTGCCAGATCACATCTAGAACACATCCTCTTTCCACTGGGTAAATAAGCTTGACAATACCTCTTCCAGAAGCATGACCATCATCCCTCCTTTCACAGAAAAAATATCCAACTCTTAACAGAGCAAACCCTACTTCCTGCCACTTCCCTTGCATTTATTTTGAATGAGAACAGAAARGCAAGAAGAAAAACACAACAAATTAAAATCTAAACAAAACATTTTCCACAGCTTCATTTCATTACAGCTCCTCAAACCATGTGATGGGCACCTGCACGAAAGAAACTTCACTGTGCTGCCCTGGAGCAACACCAGGATGGGCACTAAAATAAACTTCACTTGTGCTGCCCTGGAGCACACACAGGGTGGGCACTAAATAAAATAACTTCACTGTGCTGCCCTGGAGCACACACAGGGTTGGCATGAAATAAACTTCACTGGGCTGCCCTGGAGCACACACAGGGTGGGCACTAAATAAAATAAACTTCACTGTCTGCCTGCAGCACACACAGGGTGGGCACTAATAAAATTCACTGTGCTGCCCGGGAGCACACCAGGGTGGGCACTAAATAAACTTCACTGTGCTGCCCTGCAGCACACACAGGGTTGGCACTAAATAAACTTCACTGTGCTGCCCTGAGCACACACAGGGTTGGCATGAAATAAACTTCACTGGGCTGCCCTGGAGCACACACAAGGTGGGCACTAAATAAAATAAACTTCACTGTGCTGCCCTGGAGAATACACAGGGTTGGCAATGAAATAAACTTCACTGTGCTGCCCTGGAGAATACACAGGGTTGGCATGAAATAAACTTCACTGGCTGCCCTGGAGCACACAAGGGTTGGCACTAAATAAACTTCACGGTGCTGCCCTGGAGCACACACAGGGTGGGCACTAAAAACTATCACGGTGCTGCCCTGGAGACACGCAGGGCTGGAGCAGCAGCTTCTGGCTCCCAGCGCTGTCCCCACAGTCTGAGGCAGCCCCGAGAGCCGCCCTGAGCCCCGGCCCAGCACTCGCGGCTCTTTCCCCAGCGCTGAACTCGGCCCTTCCCCTGTTCCCTGGCCACACCACAGCTGCTTTCCCTCATAACCCGCTAGCAGGCAAGCCGCAGCCTGTCCGCCGTCCCCCACTGAAGGGACGCTGTGGAATCCCGCTGTTTCCTCCGCCGCCGGTTCCGTGTGAGGCCCTGCCAGCCCATCCCTGCCGGCAGCTCACACGGCACCGTCCCCATCCCCACCGGCCCTGCAGCAGCGCCGCCGCTCCCGCCACGTTTTCCCTTCGCAAGGCCCGGGAGCTCCGGGCTTCATCAATGGGCGAAGGGGGAGAACGAGCCCCGGGGGGCCATGGGTTGCCGGGCCGAATGGGGGCCGAGGGAGATGCGCTGCTGAGCCCGCCCGGGGCCCCGGCGCTGCATTGCCCGGCCGGGCCCGGAGCCTCGGCGCCGCCCGCTAGGCGCTGCCGGGCCCGGGCCCTGCCCGCCGCCCCCGGCCCCGCCACCGCCCTGAGCCCCGGGCCGCCCTCCGCCCCCGGCCGCTCCGCCTTACCGCCCTCGGAGCAGCCGCCGCGGCCGCCGGCTCGGACGGGCCCGGCCCCTCCTGCGGCCGCGGAGCGGGGCTGGGCCGGCGCCGCAGCCCCAGCGCTGGGCGGGCCGCGGCGGCCTCGGGGCGGAGCGAGGGCCCCGCGGCGGAGCGGCTGAGGGGCCGCGCTCGGCACCGGGGCACGAACGGCGCTGGGGAGCGGGTCCCGAGCCCAGGCAGAGCCTGGCGCAGCCCGACATCGATGGGTGGATGCATAGATCGGGGTCTGCCCCATCACACAGCGCTGGTTCAGATCAACCCCTCAGCAAGCAGGGAACGCGGTCCTGGATTGTCCTTGCTGTCCTTATATAGGTCACAGAGTGACCGCCAGTTCCTCCACAGTGGAGTCTGAGGTACTCAGATTCCGTAAATCACCCCAAAAAGAGCAAGGACCGTGCTGACCCTGCCCTGTGCCCACCTTTTGAGTGCCCCGGGCTGCTTTTCTGTAGCCCGACCCAGCCTGGCCCCGGGGCCAGCGCAGTGACTCGGGACTGCAGCCGGCGATGCCCGCGGGCAGCAGCTCAGTCCCCAGACAGCAATCTCATCCTCCTGCCAGAGATGTTACAGCAGGCAGGAGGTGGAAAGGGAAAATACTTCTGCTGAAGAGCAAACCAATCCAACACCACCAACAACTTAGATTTCCACTCGCACATTGTAAAGACAATTTTTCTGAGGAAGTGCATTCATAATGAAAACCTTTCAGCTAAAACTAAGAACTATAACTACTATAAAGGCTTATGCTTCCRTGCTAGGTTTCAGGAACTGATTATTTTTAGAAGTCCTTTGTGAACCAGAAGAACCAGAAGKASCTTTTTACATTTTTGTCTTCCATCCCCCATCAGGACACAGTAAAACATTGTCCTGTTGCACACCAAGTCCTTCAGCTCCATTTCAGAGAAACACTCRGGCCGCCCCTGGCAGCAGACACCAGTAATCACTGAAGCATTAGTTAGTGACACGAGAGTCTGACACAAGATGCTTTTTAAGAACAGCTCACCACCTGTGACTGTAACAGTTATTACTACTTTGTTATCATAATTAAATCAGTTTTTGCTCCTAAATAAAAGAACAGAGCTCAACACTTTAAATTGAACAAAATTTGGTTGGTATTTTTTTTTTCAACAGCAGCTGTAATGAAGTTTTGGTGATATCATTCCAAAGATAACTCCACAAGAGTCAAAATTAGATATCTGATCATGGTATATATATATATATACACACACACATGTGATTGCAGTTGCCTGAGTTGCAAATCTTGGTATTTCCACTGTAGACCAGCCATGAAGAAGAAATGCCACAGGAAAAGCCAAAGGCCCTTCKTTTGCTCTAGCACTTTTCTAATTACAGCTGGTGCCATCAGTAAGTTACAGACAGAGCAAAACCCTGCAGGGATGAAGATAACCAGCCACTGACAGTACATCCTGTYGCAACCAAAGCCAGACTGACTTAAAAATCCAGACTGACTTCACCACCCCAGGAGAGCCAACTCCTCACTATGGTGCCATTTGAGCTTAAAACAGCACAGTAATTCAGCACACARGTGGGTTAGTTGGCTGGCAAGCCTGAAGAAAAGCTGTGCAGTATCTAGCAGAACATGTTTRTTAGCTCTCTCCAGCACACAGCAAGTCAAAGATCAAATGTTATGTCATARTCACATAATCCAAGGCAAATTAGGGAAAAAAACCCAAACCAACAACATAAAATTCAGTGCTGGGGCAAAAGGTGGCAGAGAGATTTCATTCATGGTGTCTTCCCTCTCAGTGATTTTGATACTCAAACAGAGGGAGTACTTGGCTTTTGGGGAGGAAAAGGAATTATTTTGGTCCTATAGCAATTAACAATGAAAAAAAAAAGCTAAACTATAAATAAAGGTCAAACTCAGTTACTGMTGGCATTGGTAATAATTGCACAAATTCCATCAATTTCCACAAAATAACTTTATTAGGCAGATACATGAATATAAAAGATTTACAAATATATTAGTGTTTTCACTGCTGGGGTATACAAAGTAATCAATATTTACACATAATTAGTAACTCTGTCTCCAAAATACTGCATYAAAATACTTGGATTGCTACTATGAAACTGATCTAGCAGCCTCTTTCTCTCTTTGTCTGAGAGRTTTGAATCTTCATCAATAGCTTTCAATAGAGAGAACAGCTCATCTTTTGTGGTCTTCTCTGTGTTGGAGCGATACTCTCTCTCATCCAGCTTTTGGCAAAAGGTATAACCTGAAAGGAAAGGTGAGAAGATTATCACCACACTCCATCCACCCTCGAGATTSCAGGGACCCACCCTCCTTTAGATCCCATCAGCCATCGTTACAAACTTTTTTGCATTTCTCATTTGGGGGCATGACAAGATTACAAAGCTCAGTGGGAAGGGTTACCTGATATCTTGCTGGGATCCTGGCCCTTCTGCAGGGCCAGCAGTTTYTTGCTGACCATTTTGTGCAGTGCCCCTGGGATCTGGAACAGAAAGAGAGGACAACAGCAGCTTTTCCATTAAAGTTCTCCATGAACTTTCAGATAAACAAAACCTGGACATTTTTGAGCTCCTACCTTCAACACATCTCTCTGGTTGTCCACAAGGAACAAGATCAGGAGGTCAGTTTTCCCTCTGGATAGGTTTTTATTGTTGATAATAGCTTTAGAGAACGTCCTTTTCACAACCATCCTGTTGTCACTCTAAAGAACAAAGGGAAATAATGACCAGAAGAGGAGAGTTAGAGTCCCCCAATAGGCAGGGCACCACCTTTGTRCTTCTGAGACATGGCTTTTCCTGTAGTCACAAATTTAAACTACAAAGGTGCTTTCTGACCAGTACCTGGGCCGTCTGGATTTCAGAAAGAGCAAAACAATTATCAAGAATGCAGATTTACCTCCTTCTGTAGCTTGAGCTCAGAATTATGTGCTGCAACAGCCATGAAGTACAGCAGTCTCCTGAACTCTTCCCTGACTTGGCTGTCTAGGAGCTTCAAATAGAGCTGAACAGCTTCTAAAGACTGCTCCATCTTCCCATTCACTGGGGAAAGAGAAAGGGATCCATTGCCATATTCAGTTAAATAAATGTTACCATAAAACACCTGAATTAGCCACTGAAGAGATGCCCTTCTCTCTAAGCAGAACCTGCCAAACACAGCAATCCATTCTCCCAAAAACCTCTCCCAGGCTGAGGAGAGCTGCTTGCAGAGCCTCTGACAACATCCCACACACAGGCCTTCAGCCTGGCATTAAAGCTCCCTTGTAATTAAGTCCCATTACAGTTCAGCCATCTTAAAGGGGATGAGAAGTACTGAGAAAGGAAAAAGGAAAATGGTTCTATTAAAAAAACAAAAACAATGACCTCTGCTTGTGGTAATAAAGACCTCACAAAAACTGAGGAATATGTCCTAYATACATGGGCTAGTTTGATGAGTTAATTGCAAATTACTTTGTAGAACTTGGCTAAGTTTAAATTTGCCTTACTATGCAGAATAGTCATTTTAGAGTTGTGAATTGTTTAAATGAAGTAGGCTGTACTAATATCCTTTATCGTGTAGAGAGGAAGAATGGGATATAAATGCAAAGTATTCCAGTTAACATGAACAAAGGAGAATAATCAAAGCAGAGAATTTCTGAAAAATAAGGAGTTCTGGGATAAAATGTTGAGAACTAAAACATCAAAAGCTTTCTAAAATGCTGCCAAACAAAATTTAAAAACAAGTAAAGAAGAAAAAACTAAAAGTTGTCAATGGGGTACCAAGCATCTACAGCTTTCAGTTTAGCTCTTASAGCCTAAATATTTACTATTAGGCTATATTTGTATTTCATTTCCCATGGATATCTGACTTCCATGGATACCAGCTAGTACCAAATAATAACACTGGTTTCACAGCCATTCTACACAGACCTGAACAATGATTACAGAACTGCATACAGTAAGAACCAAAATGTCAAAGAACAGTCTTTATGACTAGAAATTTAAAAAAACCCCAGCCATACCTAAAACCCCCAAACAAAACTAAAACAAAACAAAAAACCACTTGTAGAAGTCAGCTTTGAATCTCAGCTCCTGAGGTAAACACTCAGTTTCTCAGTACATATCTCACATAAGCATTGGAACACAGCTTTATTTTACTTACCTAATAGTTCTGCAATTCCTAAATGAATTTCAGATGCATGGCTTAAGAGTGGCTCTTTTTTTTGGCTGTAGTATCTGCCAATGTTTTCAAACAGCAGCAGCTTCCAGGAATCTGCTTTGTCTGGCTGATCAGGCAGGTTCCTGCTAATATCCACCACCATATGATCAGGAAGATATTCCAAGCAATCAATTGCTGCAGAGAGCCACTCGTCTGTCCTGGAAGACAGAGGGGATTGGGTTTGTACCTTTAATTGTGGGTGCCCTTCAGAGCTGGCTGCAGTGCTTTCCATAGAGAGCAGGCAGGCTGGTTCCTTCATCACACTGAAAACTGCGTGTGTGGGCACTAAAACCCTTGGAAATTCACACACAAGACACTTCACCTGACACACTCAGGCAGATCACAGTCATAAGCCTCTTTGTTATGTATTTAATCAAGATGAAAAATTAGTAACCCACAAGTAAACAGGCCCAAGCAGTAAAACCCAAAGTCAATCATGTCCTCTACTGTTAGAGAAGGACACAATTATCGCTGGATAAACAGAAACATGAACCTTGATCTGATTCAGACTGGTACAAGTTTTTCTGAGAATGTTTTCAACTCRATGCACAGTTTCAAGCTCAACATTCTTAGCTCTTTGAATACAGTAGGAGAAACTAAACTAGTTCCTCACAAGCAATGTCTCCAGGAAAAACTTTCATGATGATTACAAACCCTCTATTCTTCCCTCAARGCAACAAAGAATTTCCCCTCTGAATACCATCAACTTCTGTCATTGCATTCAAAAACCATCCCAGTGTTCAGCAGACATTCTCACCAAGCAATTGRTCTTTACCAGTTATTCCAGTCAAGTCCAACAGGGAAAAAAGCACCTGCTCACATCCTTTCTGCAGAACTGAGACTGCTACATTTGCTACATCCCCTCGAAGACCAACTGTGCTTTACACTTCCCTGAAAGCAGAAAGTTTCCCAGAGCTGCAGAGGACAGCAATGACTACTTACTGAGAGTCACTGAAAGCCTTGAGGATCTCTCTGTCCAGGTAGTTGCTGGTGATGACATARCCAGGTGCCTTCCTGGGCTCTGGCAGCTGAGGTCTGATCTCCTGGTGCTCCAGCAGAGARTCCAGGAGAGGGAGGTCCACCAGCTGCAGCAGGCGAGCAATTGTTTGTTCTTGCCACACTTCYTTAATAACTGGGAAAGGTGGATACACAAAGCACAGCGAGACTCAGCATGTGCAAAAACTGATCCCAAGGAAGATAARTCCCCTTCCTCCCATCAGGCCTAACCTAACTGATTGATTTTACCAAAGTAGAGACTTCCAGTAGCAAAGCATGTGGCTCTTATCAGCTTGAAGTGCCTTTTATCACCACAAAAAGGCAAGAATTACCCATTTGTTTAGTTAGCTACAAGRGTGGGAGAACTGCTTTTCGAATAAATCTGAAGTGCCTTACACTCTTTGTGCTCTAATTTGCAAACAATCTTTGTTCTAGATAAGGGATGAAAAAAAAAGCACAACAGTGACACTCTCCTTATCACAGCTTCCTTGAATATTTCCCTACGATGAAACCACAGTTTCTAGGACTCATTAGCACTTTTAACCAAAGGAAAAAACACATCAGATCATAGTTTGGTCTGAAAGACAAGCAGTGAATTGTCAAGAAGAGTTTCACACAATACTGAAGGAGTGCTGGATGTGCAGATACACAATTCACTTCCAGCTAACAGCAGACTATTTGCCCTGACTAAAACCAGCACAAGTAGTGCAGGTAACTGAGTATTATGAATATTTTTAACTCAAATCAGGCTCATAATACTCAATACCAGCACAAGTAGTGCAGGTAACTGAGTATTATGAATATTTCTAACTCAAATCAAGCCCTACACATTGTGTATTCTTCTCCACAAAAGTCAACGCTGATTTATTTCAATCAAGAGATAATGCCTCTTGTCTGATGAAATAAAAAGGCAAAAGGCAAGCCTGCAACAAATATAATTTGCCRTTTCATGACATGGTGTTCAAACCAAAATACTGTCAGTGTCAGTTTGCCTCCCTCTCCAACCTGAGGGGCACGAGTCTTCCCAGTCCTGCAGATGTTCCTTCCTTCTCCCACAGACAAGGACTGGGACATTATTTGGCTTACCTCGACGGGACAAGCTGTCTGAGATGTTTACTTGAGGGCTGCTTGCAGGATTTAGACTTAGGTTTTCCCAAAGGTCCTCCAAGCTTTCTGGTTTGAATGGGGTATTGTAGAGCAATGTGCTGTTCTCATATCTGAGATTAAAACCAGTTTTTATATAGATATGTATAACCATATATATGGATAACCAAATATATCATGCAACATACAGATATGGGTAATTGTCCCAAGATGAAAAATTTTCTCCTGTATAGATATTTACATAATCCCCCTTGTCTCCCCTGCCTGACATTTCCTCTGTCCAAGTCACCCAGGAGAACGTATTATACCTGCAAAAATTATTTGCATGTAACAGAACCACTCCAGCCACAAAATTACTGTTCCTCCAAGCACAGCTSTGTGATTTCAATTCCCAGCTTTTCTTTGTTTCAGGGCACTGCAGTATCTTTGACATGGATATGCATGTATTGACAGAGCTGATCCTTTGACTAAATGAAGAAATGTAACCCGATGGATCTGTGCCCTGCCCAGAAGAAAAACACCTTCATTCTACACTAATAAAACAGGAATAATCCTGTTTAATGACTGTTTGTTCAGTATATTCTAAGTCTTACTTTAACAGCTCTTGTGATGGAAGTATTTTTAAATACCACATATAATTAAAGTGATTTTAATTTCTCATGAATTCTCTTTTTAAATAAAGACTTGGGACAGCATGCTTTAGGAAAGAACAAGAGCCAGTGGGAGAGAGGGGAGAAGCAGGACACAGGAAATATTTTTAATCTCTYTRCCTCTACTTTTTTCATCAGGGTTGYTGCACTCAAGTTCACATTTGCTACTCACATGAATATGTCAGTCAAATAAGGAATTTTGGGTCAATACCATTTACAATTTCCAAAAGTGCACACTGCTAAAACTACTGCATTAAATACATSCAGATAGTTTCTTGTAAGAATATGTCAGAGTTGGTGAAGAGATGAACACTTCACAAAACCTGTTGAAGGGAAGTTATGTGGCAAAGTGGCATCTACACGTTTTGCTTTGTGTGGGGTTAGTTAGCACCAGGGATTTCTTTGCCCGCTCCTAAAGGGCCAGGGAAACAAAAAACCTCACCATTGCACTTGCCTCTGCTTCTAGGATGGAGTGCAATAGCAGAACAGCAGAACAGCCTGCTACCTTGCCTGGGAAGAAGTCATAGATAGCATAAAGAAAAAGCTAAAAAAGGAGCTAAGRTGGAAGTGTAGCAAAGCAAAGATGGTGAAAGGAGAAAACATTTTTTTCTTAGAAGGTGCATGGATTACTGATT
>NDFG01000339.1:974347-1041847 GCA_002167245.1 Sporophila hypoxantha | reverse complement strand
GTCATTTCYAACCCCAGATCTATTTCTGTGGGCTAACTGAGCACAGGCCTCGTCCATGGCCATGGCTGGACACCTGAACCGTGTCCTTGGCTCTTCCTGTGGGACACACAGCTTGAACAGCACATGTGGTTGAAGTTTTCTTGTGATGTCTTCCATGAGCTGTTCATTATGGCAGCTGGCATTGCTCATTGCAATGAAATGAAAAAATAAATTCATTTTCAGAGTAATAAGMGGTTTTTTTCTACCGCCTGCAGCAAACTGCTGAGAGATCCAACATAATTTTCTACTGTGTGCAAAGTATAATTTTCTATTACAAATCAAGGATTTTGATATTCTTACTCAATGGAKGTGTATTAGAACAGCATAAAATAATTCATGGGGTTTGGAATGATTTCCATAGGAACAGACAAAGCCAAACTGATCTCCCTGGTACACAGACACAGAAGAATGTAATGCACATTAAAGACCAAATAATACAATGTTACAAGTGATTCAAAAATTCACTTTGAGTCATCAGATTATTGAACTTTAGCCTGTTCTATGTCAAATTCTGTGCTAGCAGGTGGAAATGCAGGATGTTTGCTATCCACTGGGGCTCAGGGCAGCCTTCTATCCTCATTTGTCACACTTACAGGTAGGGCACTGCAAGTTTGTTCATTGTCTGCAAATAAATAGATAATTTGAAGCTGTGAAAAATTCCTACAGGCAACTAGGTACCACAGACTTGTGGCAGACAAACATTTCTTCATGTTTCATTGCCTGAGTACAGTATTTGATGAAGGGAGTTCTAAAAATGGAAGTTCTTGTGAAATTTTTCAGACAAGGAAGGCTTAAGTCTCTGGGCACAGAGAAAGGAACCTATTCAAGCTGTAGGAAAAAAAAAATTAAAGTTCATCTTGTTTCCTGAACAATAGGAAGTGACTAACAGAGATTTATTTGTTGGGGAAAGAAGGGAAGATAAATCCCTTTAAAAAAATTATTGACAATATAATCATTTTTTTATAGTTTTATTTAGTCACTTTAAATAGTGCAGCCTGGATGGTTTTGGCTGGGGGAATTCCTCAGACCATGGTGGYAAGAGCTCAGGATAAAAGTACAACTCCCTGTATCTGGTTTCCCATTCCACAGCAGATTCCCCCAATTAACCTCCATAAAGCTGAACACAGGATGTACAAGAGAATGCCAATTACAAAGACACAATTAACACAAATTATTCATAAAATCGTTTGAGACCAATGTATTTTTAACAGAAGTCCTAGTCCTAACAAAAGTCCACWGTTGTGTCAGATTCTTTTCAACTGTTATAAACGACTTTTATAGCAAGGAACAGCAAAATAAAAATCTATTTTCATTTATTTCCAGGTCATCTAGAAATACTCCTACCAGCWACAAAAGGATCYAGAGAGTGGTTATGTTTTGAAGAACTTAAAAACTTCAGTTTTCAAGAATTTCTGAGTCTCATGGAGTCCTGTAGGGTTTAATTAGAAGCATAAAGCAGAAACAGAGTATTTAAATTCAACAGCCACAATTTCAGYCATGTCTGTTGATTAACTTCCTCATGTCAATTAAGTGTTTGCTCAAGGATAGAGATGGTAAAGGATAAAGATGGTAAAGGATAAAGACCCACGTTTGGGTCCTGTCTGATCATGGAGGGAGAGAAGGCAAAATGGAAACCTGCAGCTCACAAAGGGAGCAAAGATGCACACCTGCATGCAAAATGCAAAAAGCTTTTCCCATAATGAACCTGGAATCTGGGCTGCCAGCCAGGATGGGGAAGTGACAGCACCTGTAATTTCCAGATATTCTGAGCACTGTTCTTCCAGATAACGAAGGAGATATAATTGGATATAAGTAAAAATGAAGGAGATATAATTGGATATAAGTAAAAACACAAGAGGCATATCAATAGAAAATATTCTATTTTATAGGGGTGCTGTTCTACTCTATAGGAGTGCTGCTGTTTTATCTGCAACAGATCAGTGCTGGGTTAAGTGACTGGGAAYTGTTATGTGTTCTTGAAAAAAACACAGGAAAAAGTTTTAATTTCATAACTTAAAAAAAACCCAAAAAACAAAGCTGGAAGGACACCAAAGCTGGAACATAAGCTGTTTTTTAAAACCCAGAATTGTTCAGTGTCCCAATTATTATTCAAATTTTAAAGACCAGAACAGACAGTGACTTATCACTGAAAATTGACTAGGAAATAAAGAGGGGTTTTTGCAGAACAGTACCATCCAATTTCTTATTTTCAAATGAATTCAGATTCCACTTTCRTGAATGGTTAACATAGAACTCTGGATTTCAAATGCCTCTCTTACATCTCYAGCATGTCAGAAGGCTCTCTCTTCTATACCAAACTTTATTCTTTAGATTTCAAGTGTCTTCCTGCAGCAATAAAGCTTTAAAGATTAAGTGTATATCAACACAGCTTAAATGATATATGTYCATAAAATTTCTTGCCATTGTCATCAGGATCTGTTGAACCCAATCGTTTTGTTTCTGAAAAAGCAAAGCAATTAATAATTACCATAAAAATTCAGAAAAATATTCCAGTTATTTAGAACAGTTACACTTCTGTTTTTTCCCCACTTAAATATCAACAATGCCTGTATTCACTACAGTGGTGAAGTTGATGAAAGGAGTACATTATAAAGAGTAACCCTTAAAATGTTGCTCCATTCCATTGACAAATGTSGAGACAAATTAAAGTTCAGCGTTTGGTTCACTGTTGCACAGAGATCCTCATGGAAGGGAAAATCAACAGCTTCTGTAACAGAAATTGCTGCAATTATCAGGGCATTATCAAATCTGCTCTACTTCYATGCCTGAGGATATAAAAGCCACTGCAAAAGGTTTTCAGTAATGGAAGGGACCTATAAAAATGGGAAAACTCTTCTCTGGTGTGCAAAACGCCAATCACTTGTTTTTAAAATTGTAAAAGTTTAATAGTAATAAAATGGTTATAAAAATAGTAATACAATTAAAGTAATAATAATTTGGACAGTTTGAATTTTAGGACAATATGAGACAATAGAAACAAAGAGTTACAGATGTCCAGGTACCTTTTTCTGGGCAGCACAAGCCCCAAAAAGGACCCACGTTAACAGAGGATTAACCCTTAAAAACAATAACCTGTTGCATATTCATACACCTCATACATGATGCATAAATTCCATTCAAARACAGGATTCTGTCTGGTCAGTGTCAACTTCTTCCTCTGAATCCTGACAGCACCTTCAAGGCAGGAAGAAGTTCATTTCTTCTGATAATGGAGCAATAAATTCTTTTTCTCTGAAAGATTCAGGTGTCCTGTGGCTGCTATCTCACTGTGAGTCCTTTCTTTAAAAAAAAGTATCCTACATAGCACAGTTTCTATTTTAACATTTTTTTTATAACCTAAAACTATGTTTAACACACTACTTAAGAGAATTAATACAGCGTCACTTTCTAACACAGCACATATAATATTCATTTTAATATTTGCAAAAAGCCAATCATAAAATACACATTTTTCACATCTGGTAATCTCAAATTTAGGCACATGAACAGCTATTCACACAATACCAGATAGCAAAGGGCTGTTTGACAAGCTGGACAGATCTGAGGGCAGATTACAGAGCTGGCACAGGGAATCTCCCTTAGCACTGACTGACAGGTTCTGCCATTTGCAGCTCAGAGCAGGAGCAGTGCCCGGGGCTGAGCTCCACGGGCTGCAGAGCACAGACACTGTCCCTCAGGATGCAGAGCAGGTTACTCACAAACWCACTCTGCTTGGTCCCATTTCCCATCCTCACAGGAATTACAAATGAGGACGGCACAGCGTGGCCACAGCTCGCTTCACAGAGAGCAGCAGGAGTTCCCAAGGATTTCTCCCAGGGAAAGGCAATGAGAAGCTCAGAAAAGAAGAGAAAACAGTTCTTATCTCTACTTGCTGCTCCTGTTGTTTGGCACATGTGGAATGTGTTATGGGGATTGTTCACCCAAAGTGATTTGTTAATTGGATTCTGCCGAGGGCTGTTTGGATTGATTGGCCAGTTGGATCCATGTGTGTCATGACTGTGTGGAGACAGTCACAGCTTTTTCTTTAGTATTCTTTAGTACAGTATCTCTTTATGTAATTTAGTATAGCATTAATGTAATATAGTATAGCTTGTAGCTAGATACTTATAGCTTATACACATATAAGCTGTATAGTTACAGCTATATAGTGTATAGCTCATAGTATAGCATTTGTTCAGCTTTCTGAACCATGGAGTCAGAGCACACTATTCCCTACATTGGGGTCACCCTGCATGGATCGGTGTTCCAGATTGCAAGGCAAGATGTTTTCCATTACCATCTGTATGGCAGATTATCTTTGTCAAGTGGGCAGTTTGCTTAATCTCTCTCAGATTATCTTTGTCAAGTGGGCAGTTTGCTTTATCTCTCTCTTTGAGTGACCACAGTCACTCCTCCCTTGGGAGGGGACATCTGCTGATAACAGACTATTGAATGTCAGTGCATGGCTGATAAGAACTATAACATCCCATTGGGAGATGTGAGCCCAGGGGGAGGAGCCAAGCATTGCTGCCCAGATATAATCCAGAGGTTTTGAGACACCAGCACAGCTTTCTCCACTGGATTCCCCAGAGGAACAGGAGCTGTCTTTTCTTCCACTGTATCTTCAGAGGAAGAATACATCCTTCTCTACAGGACCCTCTGCTCCAGCAGAACCACCCCTGATACTGCAGGAGGACTGCAGCCACATTTCCAATGGGACTGCTGCCAACACCCTGACCCACAGGGTGTCAGGTTGGGTTCTGACTCTGTCAGTGTTGTTCTAATGGACTGCATTGTTTATTTTATCCTTTTATTTTTCCTTCCCTATTAAAGAACTGTTATTTCCTGCTCCTATATTTTTTTGCCTGAGAGCCCCTTAATTTAAAATTTATAGCAATTCAGAGGGGTGGGGAGGGTTTACATTCTCCATTTCAGGGGAGGCTCCTGCCTTCCTTAGCAGACTCCTGTCTTTCCAAACCAAGACAATAGGTGCAAGGTTCTGAGGGATACAATGATCCCACCTAGCGAGCACGGCTCCTGCCCCACCACAGAGCACACCTGGCCTGGGTGAGAGCACCACTCACTCCTGAAGGGCAGCTCTGGAYTGTTCRYGTGAAGTGAAATCTGRAAGGATTCCACCCTAGTGAAGTGAAATCTGTAAGGATTCCACCCTGGCCTTTCTGAAGAGCCTGGAACAATGAACAAGCTGCCAGGACAGAAGGTTCTGGCGACAAAGGGAGCGTTGTCCCGGAGCTCCGTGCTTCCAGAGGCGGGCTGGAATAGCGATGTGTTTGCAGGAGTACAGCAGGCAGGGCAGGGCAGGCTGAGCCTGCTGCTGCACACTGACCCCCACTGGAACACGGGCTGCACTCCTACAGAGCTTCTAGAAAGCTCACACGTTTGTATGTAAACTTGGAGATAAGAAATGCTGACCCTAGAGATGTTACGGAATTAGGATAGACGTTGTTGAGACAGAAATGGAGTTAGAAAAGAGTTTCAAAAGATGGTTTCACAAATAAGACTAGATACTTTAGAGAAATAGAACTATAATACTTTAGATATTTTAGATATTTAGAAATACTTCAGATATTTAGAAAAGAGTTTCAAAAGATGGTTTCACAAATAAGACTAGCTACTTTAGAGAAATAGAACTATAATACTTTAGATATTTTAGATATTTAGAAATACTTCAGATATTTAGAAAAGAGTTTCAAAAGATGGTTTTACAAATAAGACTAGATACTTTAGAGAAATAGAACTATAAAAGAAGTATTGTAGTAAGACTCACGAGGAGTAGTTTTAGATTATTAGTTTCCCTGAAAAACTTCCTTTTACTACTGGTGTAGTAAAAAACTGATATAAACACTTGTAAGTGTATTGTAATTAGAAAATAGCTTCTAATTGTGATAGCGTGAATTACAACATCTGTATTGTCTCACTTTTCTCATAAGACTAAAAATAGAATAAAAGTTTTTAAAACACTTCTCAGTTGCCCCATCTCTAGGTTAAGAAAAGAGTATTGTCCAATTTTTTGGACAGTTACAACAGTAACTGTCAGAACAGTTAGAACAGTTACACTTAACAGTATTGTCCAATTTTTTGGACAATACTATTTTCTTGACCTAGAGCTCTCTACAAATCCATTTCCCACACTCCAGGAGGAGCCACAGCAGCTGGCACACACTGGTCCTCCAGGTGGCTCACGGCAAGGAAGCGGGAACGGAGCAACCTCACCACACTTGTGATGTCCCAAGCCCCCATTTCTCAGCTTTAATAAAGAGAAAAGATTTTGTCTTAAGTGCATTTTCCCACTTTTCCCTCTAGTGGAGGTTTCCTGGGACTTCAYGCATGATTAGATGTTGTAACCAGAGACTGGCTCCACTGTTCCTAAATGAGTCCTGGCACTGCTGTCAGGATTACAGTGCCTAAGAAAACACTTCTGTCTCAGGTATGGGCTACTGTGTATTAAAGAGATCCTGGAATGTATGTTAAGAAGTTTTCTCTTAGTATTTCTACTTGTAATATATCTAGATTGACCTAGAAGATTCAAAGAATATAATCATCCTAACATTCTAGGTCCAAAGCATACATAGAACATGAATTTACTYATATCATAAGCAAATTTCAGCTGCAAAMTCTTTTAACTAAGAATTTGCACCTGTCAGCATTTAAAAAAAATAAAAGTCACCYACTAAAATCAATAACAGATTTCMAACTTCTAAGAAAAGTKRATTACTTACACTGATACCATATTGTCAAGCRATGACACATGTATGTATGTKAAGCTATGARGCATATTAACTAGYAAATTTAAATACCTATATTTCTTTAATTATTCATAAGTTGTTCATGTTKAAAAAACTTTTTTGCACTATACAGAAAACCTCTCCCAACCAATTTTATAGCCCTGATCAAGCCATGAACCTGGCTGGTAAAGAAAAATATTCAGTATGCAAAGACTCCTCTCAGAACAGTGTCAGTGTCCTCTGCAGGACAGAAACCTGCTCAGCCAGAAGTGCAATCAAACACTGTGAATAATAGAGGTGGCAGGAGTCACCCTGTGCCCAGCTGGGAGGAGCCATTTCCTTACTGAGAGTGTTGACTCCGCTGTTTTACATCACAAAACACTAACCCGAGTTACTGCTGGAAGGGGTTTGGGTGAGCTCAGAATTAGGGGAGCAGCTCTCACCAGTCCATGGCTGTGCAGAGCCACAGGGAGCAGTGGTGTCCACCTGAAGCTCGGTGAGGTGGTGCCATGGTTTGGCACAACGCTAATGCTCTCATGAAAATATATTTTTTTTAGTGTCTGCTGTGAGATGTGACCAGGAATAGAGCAAAGCAGGCTTTAACTTTGAAAAAAAGGAAAAAGACTTTATTAACTTACAACTGTATGTAAAAAGAAACACACACAGAATGTGATGGTGTTCACAGGGGTTTTTGGATGAGGGAAGAGATGAGGATCTGACTCCATGTTTCAGAAGGCTTGATTTATTATTTTATGATATATATTACATTAAAACTATACTAAAAGAATAGAAGAAAGGATTTCATCAGAAGGCTGGCTAAGAATAGAATAGCAAAGAATGATAACAAAAGTTTGTGGCTCAGCTCTCTGTTTGAGCCAGCTGACTGTGATTGGCCATTGATTACAAACATCCACCATGGACCAATCACAGATGCACCTGTTGCATTCCACAGCAGCAGATAATCATTGTTTGCATTTTGTTCCTGAGGCCTCTCAGCTTCTCAGGAGGAAAAATCCTAAGGAAAGGATTTTCCATAAAAGATGTCTGCGACACACAGAACTRAGAATGAAAACTTTCTAAAACATTCCTCCTCCCACCCACCAAATTTCTAACACATCACAGTAAGACAAAACATTGGATTCTCAATTCAGTTACTACCCCTCAGATAACTAACTCTCAGCCTATCAACACTCTTTAGATAATCAATTCTCAGTTCATCAAGAAGAGATGTCTCTCTTGTACCACAGGCTTCTCTAGGAAACACAGTTGAYACTTCTTGTGTTTCTGTCTAGTGTTTAAATTTTATTATTTAATAAACAGTTTTTTCCCACTTTTCTCCAAATATTTTCTCCCGGACCAGTTGGGGAGAAAAGCCAATTAAATCTACTTTCTTAAAAAAAAAAACCCTTTAAAAAGTTCTCTCCAAAATTTACCCTAAACCAAAACAAATACAGGTGGTAACTTCACTGTGGGACAAGTTCCATGTTCCTCCTCCCCAGTGAGCACTTGTAAGAAATTGTAGAGAATTCCTTAAAGTTTGACAGAAGGTTTACATAGTATGTATTGWATGTAAAGTTTGAGATATGGAATAGAATAGACATTGTTGAGAGAGAAATGGAACTAGAAARAAGTTTTAAAGAAGGGTTTCATAAATAAGATTAGATATTCTAGAGAAATAYAACTATGAAAGATGTATTGTAGTYGGATTTACAAGGGATAATTTTAGATGATTGGTTTTAAGGTATTTATAGCATGGTGTAGTAAAAGTTGATAAGTTAAGAAACACTTATGATGTATTTTAATTAGGAAATAGTTCATTTCTGATTGTGATGGTGTGAATTAGAACATTAAAKCAGCTCTCAGTTGCCCCATCTGTGGGTCAGAAAAGGGCWCAATCCCACAAGCACTCACTAGTGGCACCACCTTAATGGGARAGCAGGAGCTGGTGGGTGAGGGGGGAGAAAAGTGAGAACTCTCAATGGATTTGCTGAGCAAAACTGAATTCCTGATTTTGACCCTTTGTTTTGATTTTCTTAGAAAACAGCTGCATATCCTATATGCTCTGGGGCAGAGAGTCAGGCTTATTGTTTCTGTATGTTAGAAGCAGGAATCTCTAATTTACATTTTATATTACTGTACAATGTGCTGAGGCCACCTAACTCAATTATGCCATATTTTGCCAGGCCCATGGTTTAGGATAGGAAAATGTCCTCAGAAGCATCTTGCAGAATTTTATGACCTCACTAAACCCAAAGGGAACTTGTACAGTTCATGTCAAAGAGAAAGTGACAGTCCCTGGCTGAGCATTTCCTGTCACCTGGGGTTTATTTKAGGCAGCAATTCTGGTTCCAGAATTGCAACACTTGGATTCTCACAGAACKTGTGAGCACTCTCTTCAACTCCTTCAGTGCAAAGTCCATTAACTGTGGTCAAACTACCTCTAAACAAAGTTGCTGGATGCTGCACTGAAACAAATAAGTGTTTCCTTACTTGTTGTTTGTTAGGAAAGCTGTAGGGACAGCAATTTCTGCATTCTGACCAACAACAAAAATCTGGGAGGTTTCAGAAGCCACCAAAGCTGCTTTACTTAGGGAAGAGCTCTAAATCCTRATTCTCCCAGAGCTTTGAACAAGCTGCCCATTTGACCTAAGCACATAATAAAACATTGATGCTCCAGCTTTTATTCAATTATCATATCACTTACCTTCTGTTGCCACAGCAAAAATATCTGCTACATCAATAATGCACAGACAAATCACACTAGCAGCCAGCACAGTTAGAAAGGAAAGGATGATGCAAACCAYCATAATTTTACTTAAAAGATCTTTCTATCACATGTTCTGGGAGTTTGAGAAGGCTACAACATGTACTCCCAATTATATAGTTTACAATTTCAAATAAATAAAAACCTCATTTATTCATAAAAACTAAAATGAAGGACCTTAGCTGCTCCTGCAGTCCTGCTCATGGGCTCTGCTGCTTCCCTCTATCCTTTGGGCATCAGGTAGCTAAAATACTCCAAAAAATCCAACCAAAATTAAGCACACACAAAGGAAAAAAAATGCCCAGTGGAACWTTTAAGAGCAAGAACCCAAGACATACTTGGGACAAATGAGAGAGTACAGCCCTGAAATGGTTTTTTGCTGTTTTCCCTGACTCACCATTTATTTTTCTCCTTRATAAAAATCTCGTTTTCTGTATTTAGTCCTGTATTCTTTTAAGAAATCAAATGAAAAGAATTTTAATATGGTTTTCTCTTCTTCAGTTTCTAGAAATGAAACAAAGATTTGTTAGGTTATCTGTGGAAAAGGCAAATAGCTAATGCAGAGCAAGTAATTTTGATTGCCTAAGATACTTACCCACAAACTGCTGATAGTAGGAGCTGCTTTCCTTTTTTAAAAAGKTGTGTGCATCCAGCTTCTTCCTTATTCTTTTTTGAAAAAAAAATCTTCAGAAATTAAAAGCTGTATCTGAAACACAGCATTGAAATCTTCAGGATTGCAACAGGACATTCTTTGTCTACCTGCTTCCCAAAGTATTTTTTGCAGAAAACAACAATCAATTGCATGGGAAAATGACTCATTTTATATTCATCTTGGTTTGGGAAGAAGCTTATACAGAGGGTCATTAAAAAAAAAAAATCCAGCCTCCAGAACCTCCTTTTCCTGCAAACAAGTTGCTCAGAGAAGGGCTGCTGTGGATCTTCTGGACAATATCCACAGCATGGGCTGGGGGCTCAGCCCTCTGCGTGAGGGAAAAACAGTGCTAAGAATATCCAGGGTAATTCCTTGTGGCTGGGGGGCAAAAATCCCAAAACTCTGTGGAGCTCCTTTTCTTCCCCTAAGGCACACAGAGCTGACACTCTAGTCCAGCAAGAAAGAGAGCAAAGAAAAGTCTGAAGTTCAGGTAAACCCCACCTGAATCACAGCAGCAGATTCTCTCTGGCCCCAACAGTCTGGCTCCTCACTCACCACAGCAGTGGAAGATCTGGCAGCTGTATTGTACAAATTAATTCAGAACATTTAGAACCCAGAATTAAAAAATCCAGATCAACCAGACATGCTCAGTTCAGGCAACAAAATGGAGAAAAAAAAAAAAAAACCAAACAAAACCCAGCCACAGAACTGTATTTCTTCATGTTGCAAGCAGAAAATATAGGAAATATTCCAAATTGCCAATTTGTTTCCAGCAATCTTAACTTTTCACGACTTATTATTTTAATAACAAATGACTAAGCATTATAAGGTTTTTGTTTAAAAAGTGTTTTCACTTTAATGGGTTTAGTTAATAACATCATGAATGGTACAAAACTGTCCTTTTTCACATTTCCATACATTGTATTATGGACCACCTGAAAATCTGGACTAAGAATGCATAGTGTCTCTTAATTAGCCCTAGCTTCATTTTTGCCATATGTAGAACAGATATGCAGAAAAACATGCATTTATTACCAATGACATGTTAATATTAGCTTAAATAATAAAATATGGCAGAATGTGCACTGTGAAATGCACAGGTTCCTAATAGGGTAAGAGAGACCAAATGTCAAGTGCTGGCAACAAAATAAGAAATGGTTGGTGACACACTGACGTTTTGTGACCATAGTATTAGCTTTCCTGCTTTAAAATTGTTTTAAATAGTAGTAAATATTTAAATAATATTTAAAATATATTTCCTATGGGAATCATTTACTTGGAAGACAGCCTGTAAGATCTGACTTTTTAAAAAGTAGTATTTCATTTTGACAATATATGAAAACATTACATGCCACAGAACCTCCAAGACCCTAAAGTCCTTAGCTGTTTTCAGAAACAATTTCTCAATCCAATTTGTGTCTGATTTTTTGCTAGCAAAACTTTGGGAGTAGCATCTCAAAGCAAACCTGCCTTTAAGAGCAATGRTGTATTTGAATAAAACCAAAGCCAGTGTAAATTGGGATGCCACACTAAAGGAAAGAATAGTGGKATTAAAAGCCAAATAACTGATTATGCTATTTGTTTAATTCCTGTTCTGCTAATTCATAGTCTAAGGAGGGCTTTGTTCCTTCCCAGTGCATCTTCTCTTGCAGTCAAATCAGTGCTCAKTTTGCACTGTCATATTAAAGGATGAAGACCTCACTGTTACTCCAAGGGGAAAAAATCTGAGGTGTGGGTGCAGACTTCATTATCTAAAATGCAACAAAACAAAGGATTTGTGCAAAAAAAAGTAATTTGTACATCGACTTTTTCATTKAGTTTGCTTCAGTATAAAAAAACCTGTTCAATCCTACTAACAAAGCTTTGCTTTATGACCCTTCAACACACTCAAGAGTTTCATGTTTTTACTTATTCTGGTTTGGTAAATTAACAATCCAGCCACCATTTCTGCACCCCAAGACAAAGATGGAAGCTCCATTATATTAATCCTTAATAGTCTGGGGCAATGACTTTTATTCAAGACAAGTTTTTCCTGTCTTCTACAGGCACAGTGCTTGTTTAACTGGCCTTGGGAACAAAACAGCCAAAAATAAGCCAGGTCACTTTCTATGGCAGTGCAGATCATCCTGGCCCCCCACCCCCTTTTTTTTTTTTTTAATGGTTGTTGCTAAAATTACTTCCTTTTRAAACAGGGACAAGCTACTCCAAAAGCCTCTCATTTCTTTTTTTTATAGCTTCTAAGGACTGAAAGCAGCTTTCTAAAGCTACTTCTAGATTAGAAAATCCAGAGTAAGTACACAGTAGTGGTAATCTTCTAGAAAGCTCAGAGAACTCTCTCAACTCTCTGCTTCATTAGGAAGGGGTGTGAGAGAGACAAAGTCTGACCAGCTCTTTYCTACACCATCAAGGAGCTGATTCCATTCTTCCCTCAGTCTGTATCCTCATGATTTTGAAAACCACAGACMAGGAATTTCCAAACTGTAATGTGACCACAGAACTCTGCCTGGGCAAGTAACTCCCTGTCATCAACCTCCAGGCATTGCCAGCCATCCCAGTAAGGGATGGAAATTTGGGAATGCCCACTCYTGATTGAAGAGTGTACCAGGCACGTTTCTACTCCAGTGTGCACATTTACATTAAAATCATTTTATCTGATTGCTGCCAAGGCTGGTAACTCTGCTGTTTGGGTTTCACCCTCTAAACTCACAGGACTGAAACCATAGAAATTCCTTACCCCCACAGCTACCCCTCTTTTCACCGTGGGAATTAATTAGCTCCATGATTGCTCTAACAATCTGCACATTCTGCCTAACCCCAAACCCACCTCCTCTCCTTGGTAATTGCAGACACAGCAGTAGCACAATGTGTCATTAACGTGACAGTGACCTCCCTTTTTAAAGCAAAACCACCAGGAAGAGGCTTTAAAAAAGGCAAGGGCACATACCCATTTCTGTTCATCGTAGTCTGCACACAAATTGTGAAGGAGAATTATTGCTTTTTAAGGATGAAAAGCTTTGGAAATATGGTAAACATCCTACAAGGTTCTAAATCTAATCAGCTAAAATTCTGTACATACTTTAATATTCAAACCTTTATTTGCTTACTCAAGATCAAATAATATCATTTTCACATCTATTCATTAAACTCTTTATAGTTCTACAGTCTAATGAATATTTAACAACTAAATAYGATCAAAACATGGGGGAAAGGTCACATGGCAATGAACATTACTTCATTTGGCCAATGAATAGTGAACCCTGCTCTCTTGGCTGAAATTAAGGCACTAAGTGGCAGTAAAAGGATAAAGGAATGAAGGGTTTTTTTGACATTTTCTGAAAAAAGACCAGCATGACTTTCTTTTTAGGACGCCAGTAGAGTACATCTCCATTCTGAATGACTCAGTAAGGCATTCTATTGGCAAATTTAAAGAAAATGTTCTCCTGATCAGAGCCCATTACATTCATTGTCTGAGTGTGACTAGTGGCACTACTAAGTGTTAACAACCTGGAGGGGGGAGAAAAGCTACAAAGATGTCTGAAGACTTGAAAGGCACCAAAAAGAGAACAGCTCTGCAACTGCCAGTTCTACAAACATTTATGTAAGCTGTGTTTAACACTGCATATAGTCTATTTTCAATCAACAATCTTTGTTGACCAAGATAAAGTGTAGTAGCTCTTCATTTAAACTCTCAGTTAATCAAGTGCTAGTTTAGTAAGAAATTTATTTTCACATACCAGAAAATAATTGCAGTGTCTAACACAACTACACTTAAAGCAAAACTAGTCTAGTATGCATTATGCATTATTCTGGTTAACACTGAAGCAAACCTGTATAAACAAAAGGGTTACCTCGAGATACATAGTTTACAATATAAAATCAACATATAAATGAATAGGATTTACTGAAAACAATGGAAAGTGTATTACAAAGATACATGTAACAATTTTAACCACAATATTTCCTCTGTGAAAAATACAACTATTAGTGAGATAAAATGTACAATTGATTTTTTTTTCCAAAAGAAAAAAAAACCCCACAGTATAAAGGAAAATATTTTTTTCTTTAAAACAGGGAAAATAGTTAAGATCATTGTCTTTCATTACAATATAATTTGACACAAAAGCAGTCATAGGATTGCACCAACTCCATGTTCGGTCTCCCAAACATGACAATAGTAAAAGGAGTCCATAAAGCATAATGAAATTTCTGGATTTTATGATGGCAATATACGTATGCAGAAACTGATGTCACTCCAGCTCTGTTCACAAAATGTACAAAACTCTAAATTTGGTGGCCAGACATGTAAAAATTAGTTCGCCCCAACGCTGACTTTTCTCTCACTTAGTCAGGGATGGAAAAATCTGTAGTATTTTAAGTGTTGTTATCTGTTGAGCAATAAAAAAGAAAAAYAAGTATATGTAGTGCATGCTTCATCACTTGTCAAAAACATTTCTGAAAATAAAACTAAGTTATCCAATAGTTTACAAAATTGAAAATAACTCTTCAGGTTAAAAGTGTGGTTAGGTTTATGTTTAGTTCCATCTCCAAAGGACTGACTTCCTTGGCAGCATCACCTTCCCTTAGCAGGAGCCAAGGCACAGAGTTCCATCAAGAGAAATAAAAATGGCTACYAACAAGAATGCAGTCTGGCATTGTGAAAGAAATCAGAGCCTCTCTCTGAGCTTTCTGTTCCATCAGGTTAGTGCCGTAGAAAAATGTGGGATTTGGGACACATTTCTGTTAGGAGCATTTCTGCTGGACACGATTCAAGAGTTCACCAAACTTTTCAAAAAGATCCTCCACCCATTTTATGTTTTTCATGCACAGCTGCACGATCTCTTCCTGGCCTAGATCTGCACTCGTCTTCTGAACAGAAGAAATCTATTTAAAAAAGAGAAGGAGGGGGAGAGAYATGCACACACACATTAGGCTGCCAGAATTGGAGAATTTTCATTTTTATAAAAGTCTGCAGTTAAATATGAACCTTCTCTGCCAGAAAATCTTTGAGTTTTAAAAACAAGGGTAATGCCCCCCAAAATGCATTTCTTAACAACTAAGCCAGAGCTCAACTCTTGTATTTCTGCTACCTGAAATATTTCCAGCAAGGATTTGCAGAAGKAATAAAGGCACGGCATTCTAAGACCAAAAAAATCCTTTTAGAMCCAAGGAGTTAAATACACTGACACCATTTGTTTTGTTTATTTTGGATAGCAGTGAAGAACACTTCAGGGAATCCCACAAACCTTGCAAGCCCCACATCTGACTGTTCTAAGCAGCAGCTCCCATTAGGGGCAGCCCATGTGGTCAGAGAAGCCTTTGCTTGCCATAAAGAARTAATTAAAATAGGAGGCCTCAATCCATACTCATTTACCAAGAATGAGAGAACAACCTCTCAAGCTGGACTCAATTCTCTCAGTGAATGCAAAGAATGAGAGCAATACTTACCTCTTCTTTACATGTTAGATATATGTGATATTTGTAATGATGGAGTGAGTGATACAAAGAATACAACTGTATTTTTTCTGGATCTACTGTAAACTCCTGCAAAAAGAACAATTATTTTAGGCAAATTCATGTTATTTACCAGGAGACATGACAGACATTTTCTTCTGTAAACAATTTTRTTCAGCAATTTGGAAACTGAGTGCTTCATTCAAATCATTATTGTGACATACCTGGCAAACTGTGATTCCCCTTATATCTTAACTATCTCCTATCTCCARTTCCCATGTTGTTTTATCAAAACCAGGTGTGAGAATGCTTTCAGTCATCCTGAATGCACAGCAAACCCAAAATGGGTATGACACACCCTTCTCAAGAAGTACTCCAAGAACTACCAAAGTTTAACCATTATTCTACCAGATTGATGGCTATCATTGCAAAAGACATAGACTTTGTGCTTGAGAAAGCTGATTTGTGCTTYCCTAAAAATTAGGTTAATTTGGCAAGAAATATGAGTGTGAGCTATATGTACAGGTCATTTGTCAAGCCACTATTTACTGCAGGGAGATGAAGCTAAGAAAGCCAAATCTAGTTAGAGTGTTCCCCAGGAACTCTATGGAAATAATATGTGCTTCTCAATTTTTTTTACATTTTTTTTTTAATATAAGATACACAGCTTTATTCCAACATTGCAAATGAAGAATGGAACAAGATAGAGCTCAATTTTTAAGAAGTGTTATCTGATCTCAGATTTTACAGGGTTAACACTATTAAATTTTTGATCTAGAAGCCATTGCATCATGTACTTTGCAGCAAGTGTAAGAAACTGTTATTATGATTATTATATGTTATTATTATTATATGACTTATTATTATGATCTACAACAGCAATTGTGAAGGCAAACTATTGCTGCTCCAGCAACAGCCCAGAAAGCTGACAAACCATGTTTCACATATGAGTTATAATAATGATTTAATGTACTCCTTTAAATGCTGGTTTTTAACATTCCCTTGTTACACAAAAAGCACCTCTCAAAGATTTTATATTTTGATCAACCAACCAAAGCAGCTAACACGTGAAGCACTGTTTTATATTAACATGGTTATCACAGCACAAGTCAGATGGTGGCAGCAACAAACCCTGTGAACACTCACCTGTGCTGATTTAGTGGTTGATTTAGAAGCCCTCAGTGTTTTCTTGTTGTAAGCTTTACCATTCATTTTGATCTTAGACACAGATGTCCCTCCACACTTTGTCTTGGAATCCCGAGTGACCACTGTCAGTTCAGGAAAGTTTTCCAAAGCGTTCTTCAACAGAGCACATAAAGACAAAGGATTATGAA
This sequence comes from Sporophila hypoxantha, assembly GCA_002167245.1. Taxonomy (NCBI): domain Eukaryota; kingdom Metazoa; phylum Chordata; class Aves; order Passeriformes; family Thraupidae; genus Sporophila; species Sporophila hypoxantha. The sequence continues at coordinate 1,024,861 of NDFG01000339.1, read as the reverse complement.
AAAAAAAAAAAAAACAATAGTGGCCACATTGGTGATAAATTGGCCTTCCTTCTTTGAAAAGATTAGAGTGCAGCCTACTAGGAAAAATTTTATTCTTCCACAAAGACCTGATAAAGTGTCTTTATCAGATTATACAACCAAATCTGGTTTGGAAAGCATGACTACCTGCTCCTGACTACTGTAATTTTTCAAGACCAGTAGATCCTTTCACTATACATCAGATTAACATCTGTGATTCTCTCACTAGAAAGAGAGGGGGGAAAAAAGCTCCACAGGACAATTTTTAACTTCTAAATTGCTTTCCATTCCATTTCTACCCAAGAATTTCTAAGGCTAAGTTACTTGAAGATCTCCAAGTATTTCATGCATAGTCAGGCACGTGGGGATTGGATGCCTAAATATCTTCATAGGTTTTGTCCTAGATTTTGCCAGTTACAAACTAATTGCATATCATCAGATCTGTAAGGCAGAAAAGCTTATGCACAGTGAAGTAGAAGGCTGGTTCAAAAAAGTACAAGTTGAAGACATTTTAACTCATGAGAGTGAACTGCATTTCTGTCAGCTTCAATTCCACATTATTTGCATGAGTAAATTTGAATCCAATTTTGTTGAACAAATACAGCATTATGTTAGCAGCTGCTTTGAAATAGTGCTGCTATGCTACATAATCTGGCCCTGAAAAATATGTTTCACATTAAATAAACATACATCTTTGTATTACACTCCACCATGAGGCAGAAAAATACACATATGGAAAAATGAATCAATGCAGRTTAAGGACCTTACTGGGACTATTGGGCTAAAATATAAAGTTGACTCCATTTTTATATTTTCTTTCAATAAACAGTACCGGACTAGAACAACCTCCCCTGCCTATAATTTATTAGCTCTTTATCTATATCAGCCATTTTTTACTTTATTAAGCAAACCTCTCAGTAAACAGCTATTAAATCTCCTGCACAGTGGTAGCAGGAACCTTGACCAGCTAATCTGTGCATATCCAGTCTTCCTTGCAATACTTCCAAAGTGGAACAACTTAKATAGGTTTGAATTATTTAGTTTTGCTATCCACTAAAATAGCCTTCCTCAAGGCTGATTTGGAGTGTCAAGGGGCTCTGGCCACTTCTGGAGAATTCCTAAGAACCTGAACAGTTCCATGGCCACACCACTGACCTACACCAGACAAATGTGAACTGGAATGAAGTAAATACTAGTGATTACTGCATCTTTTGGATGATCATCCCAAAATGTTCTCCAAATGCCACARCYTTARTTTCAAATGAAGCTTACACATTTCAGCTGAGATGCTTCACTTACTGATCTTCAACTAAAGCAACAATAATATTCCATAATTTTGTTTGTAACAACTATTACCCAAAGGATGCAATGAACTGTTGGAACTACAAAAAATGTTACAGGCAAAACTACCAAACACTGACTGCTAACTTCAGTGTCTGCTTTGGTTTGTAATACAGTGCTAACAWATTCCATATTAACTTTATCCAGTGGAAAAACAGCATTAAATTCATCCATGCCTATCAATGCAAAACAGTAAAAACATTCAAACTGAATGGTATCAGTGAATGACAAATGAGGTGGAACGGAAACCTTCTGTATCTTAAAGAGCATCAGGCACATTTTCCTAACCAACACAAGCACTTATGATGACAAGTAGGCATTTCATTTTTATCCAAGACATCAACCCAAGGATGGCACCAGTTGGCATTGTCACATCAGAAGAAAAACAGAAAAGGTTTTCTGTCCTGCAGATGACATCACAAGCAGATCCCTTCCTTACATCCATGAACTCCATTAACATCTTMGAGATGATATGATGGAATACAGTCTGAAGTTAACTTCAGAGATATGGTACATAATCTGCTGCTAAGTGAACACACAGCAAAGCTATTGTATTCACTATGAACTCCAGCTTAATTACATGTTGGAATTCATGTTGGTATTACAGAGAATTATAGTAGCTTTTCCCCCTTAAACTGGGAAAAAAATCAAGTGTGACTACCTCCCTCACTTTTTGTGTACTGTGAATGTAACTGAAATTCTACAAATTTCTATCTTCCCTTAACTGGTCTATCTTCTCTGCACAGACAGGTCAAAAAGAAGTATCTATATTAACAAGCATTAACACAAAATTCTTACCATGACAAAAAAACAAGAAATGGAGGGTTAACACATACTACCTCTCTGAGGCTCTGTGCATTTGAAATTACACAGCCCTCCCCAGACCTTTTTACTGTAAGGAGYAAGCCACAARAATTCTGTTCAAGGAGGTACAAATTCTTCAGCTGTTGGGAAAACACCATAACTAACATTTAAAAAGTTCAAGAATCATGTGAATTGCAGCTGTTTCTCTGGTTGATGGTGGTCTCCTCCCTGAAACAAAGCCCCCTTATGTCCCACAGAATTTACCAGACATGGGATGGGGGAAAAGGTTTCCTGATGGAWAAGAGCAGAACTTTCAAGTCTGTTATCATCTCCCTCCTCACCTAGTTGTCAGATATAAGCTCACAGCAGTATAAAGAACAGCATTCATTCTCCAAGTGTCTCTGTGCTGTGGGACAGTACAGAGGAAGGGGGGACAGGGAAAGTGAGGCAAAGAACAAGTTTGGTGATGGTGTTCATAGTCAGGCCTGCTTTACTGTTGTTGGCCTCAAAARTGTTAAAAGAACAAATCATCAGTCTGATTACAGKCACTGACAAAAGGGTGTCTTATTCCCAAGCAGCAGGACAAGAGAAAATGGGATATTTAGAGTGGATATTACAAAAGATTTCCTCACCAGGAAGGTTATGAAGTACCAGAACAGGCTGCCCAGGGAAGTGGTGGAGTCCCATCCCTGGAGGTCTCTGAAACACGTGCAGCAGATGTCGTGGCACTTCGGGGCAGGGTTTAGTGGTGGACTTGGCAGTGCTGGGTTAACAGTGTCTCTTATACACATCTAGTGGCACTTCGGGGCAGGGTTTAGTGGTGGACTCTGTCTCTTATACACATCTAGATGTGTATAAGACCCATCCCTGGAGGTCTCTGAAACACGTGCAGCAGATGTCGTGGCACTTCGGGGCAGGGTTTAGTGGTGGACTTGGCAGTGCTGGGTTAACAGGTGGAATTGATATTTTCTAACCTACATGAATGAAAATCACCTTCCTGCACTTGCAAGTTCTGCACTGTTGCTTGGAGGGTGGGTGGGAACAGTGGGAAGCACAGTGATTATCTGTTGAGGTGTGTCCTTTATTTTCCAGTTCAATGGTATTAATTCAGTTCTATGTAAAGATATTTGGTTTGCCCCATCCCTCCTGTGTTATAAGTGGTTCAGTCCAAGTTTTCCCTCCCCTTGCTCGCCCCTTCAGTTTTTTGTCAATCACCCTCTCTCCTATGGCCTGCCCAATCCCAGTTTAATGTTACCTGTTAATCAAGTTTCTCTCTCCACCCCTCCACCTGTCCATCAGCTCCTGCCTCCACCTCAGTTCCAGAGGGTTCTCTGAGAGCAGGGGGCTGATTGGACAGGAAAGCTCTGCCACTTCCCAGTTCCTCCCTTGTCACAATTTCATTTGTTCCATGCTCTGCCCATCTTATGTTCTGCCCAATCAGTTCTGTACCCTCAAGCCCTTACCCTCCCCTACTTAAGCTGGCTGCGCCCAGCACTCGGTGGCAGAGCCACCCTGCTTCCCTTCTTACAGTTACCTCCCCGTTCTGTCAGAATAAACTCTGACTGATTCTTGGTGTGGCTCTGCTCGCTTCCTTCGTGTCACCGGCTCTCGTTGGCCAACTCTACCTCCCTCATCTGAGGGTCAAGGGTGAGAAGCCTCCCACCACTCAATGTGGGGGGTCTCCCCTTAGGTGGCGATCTTGGAGGGCCAGCCTCGGCTACAGAGCAGCTGCCCAATCCTGCAGATTGCTGCCCCTGGATACTGCTGCGGCGTGCTGGACGCCAGCCGGGATTCGTAGGGCACCCCAGCAGGGTGTGGCGCCCAACGGAGGGCCTGAAGAGCCGTTTGGATTACATCAGACCCCCTGACGGACCTGCAGAGGTCCACTGGCCGCTCGCCCACCCCCGTGGTAGCAGGTCCCAGTTCTACGGGACGGCGCTCCAGGGGATCAGGACCGTGATTCTCCAGGCACCTGGGGATCAGTTCCAGCCGGTGACTCCTCTACAGCACCTGTTTTTGTTGCTTGCCCCGGATTTGGTGAGTTCCTCCCCCTGCCCTTATCTTGGGGCGGCTTCCCCTCTCTCCATCACCCACCTGCCTTTCCCCCCGTCGCCCCTTTCTCCGGTAGCYGGTAGTGGGGGTGGCGGTTTCCCCTCTCTTCTCCTTCCTGGGCGTCTGCAGCGCCCTCGGRGGGTGCTGGGGCTAAGCAGTTTGTTTTTCGTTGTTATTTCTTCAGGTACTGTGTGACCTGTTTTGGGTGGTTTTATAACATCTCGAGATGGGTGCCAATCTGTCRGCCACCCAGAAGGAAGCTTTGTATAAAGTTATTGGTTGTTTAGTTAATGCAGAATTTTCCTTCAATYAGAAGGAATTGAAGTTGTTGGTAAAGTGGGTTTTTTCGAATTTCCCGGGTGCCTCCCCTCAGGACCTTCAGACCTTCCACTTTTGGAGGGAAGTCCAAACAAAATTGGAAAATTCTAAAAAGACTGGGGAGACATCYAAAAATTTGTATTGGGTTTTCCAAATTAAGCAAGCGTTGGAAAAGAAATTTGAACAGGGAAATCGAAAGAACCCCCCCACCGAAGTTTGTTCCCCCAGTTCGTCCTCATCCCTCGTCCCTAAGCCCTTGTCCCGTCCCTCTGTCCCTAAGAGATCTGCTTCCCTGACAGAGGCAACCGCCGTCAGCACCGGGCAGGGTGCCCATCTTTCCCCTGGCCTCTCTCAGAGGAGCAAACCCTCCACTCGCAGCTGTCCAAGGGCCRGGACGGCTGCAGGCTCTTCCCTAACCCCTTTTCCCCCGTCCCCTTCTTCCCCAGTTACTGCAACCCAGGTTTCTCCCCCATGTGCTCTGCCACAAAATGGCGCCAGTCAACACCAAGATGGTGGRYAGCACATGTTCCAGTGGCGCCAAAACCTTTCTTCTTCCCAGAACCCCTTTRYTTCTGTCTCCAACCCCTTCRGTCCTGCCCCTCCTCCTCTTTCTGCTCCTCCCTGCTTCCCAACTCCTCCCCCAGGCCAGCCCATTGGCCCAGCCCCTCCTTACGACCCCGCCTTCTGGGCAGAGACTGTCCAAGCTCAAAACCCCGCCTCTCCTGAGGTCGGCCCCGCCCACCCTCTTCCTCTTTCCCACGCCTCCTCTTCCTGTTCCCACGGGTCCGCCATTTTTTCCCACGGGCCCGGGGCCGGGCCGAAGCACACCCCTTTAGTGCCGGTCAATGCACAACGGGGGGGGGGTGAGGGTGGGAAACAGGAACAGGGCGCAGCCCATGTCATCATGGCTGCGCCAGTCTCCTACCTGTTCACCAGTGATGGTTGGGTGGTTTCTCAGTGGCAACCTATCCCCCACCAGACCATCAAAGAGTTGGTCAAGGCCCAAAAAGAGTACGGTAGAGAAAGTGAATATTTTAGGGGTTTATTGAGGGCCATGGTTGCCGAGATGGTGGTTACCCCCGCAGATCTGCTGTCCCTTTTCACATGCCTGTTGAACCCCACTGAATACTCAGTGTGGGAGAGGGCGTGYGAGAAGRGGYCCGTGGATCTGCTTCCTACCATCTGGGGGGACCCTGTGTTGGCAACAGACAGTGGGGGAGAGACCATTTCAAGGAGCCACCTGATGGGCACGGGCAGGTGGGCTGATGGGCATGTAGCGGCAGCCGAAATCCCATCAGKAGTTCTCAGACAAACAGCTAGGGCTGCAGAGGCGGCATTCCAAGGAATGCGCCCTGCAGTGGTGTTGCCAGCTTTTTCAGAAATACGACAACAGGACGGAGAASCCTTCGCAGTTTTCGTCGAAAGGCTGAGACGTGCGGTGGAACAGCAGGTCTCCGAAGACAGTGCAAGAGCACTGCTAGTCAAGGAGATGGCTATGCGGCATGCCAACCCTGCTTGCAAAACAGTCATCATGAGCCTGCCGATCCACCCGCCGCCTACCCTGCAGGACATGTTGGAAGCGTGTGAGACCAAGGTTCCTCTGTTCGCCAGTGAGCTTCCAGCYTGTCCCAAGCCACCAACGCGCAGGGTTGCTGTCCTCAATAATGCTGAAGAGCTTCCTGAAGCTGCAGCTGCCGCGACCACCCCCGGGGCYCCGCGGAGAGGAACAACGCCTTGCCATCTTTGTGGGCAGATTGGGCACTGGATGCCCGACTGCCCACTGCGAAAAGAGTTTTATGATTTCAAAAAACAAAAGGGGCAACAAGGGGCTCGGGGAGAGCAACCAAAAAACCATTAAAGAAGCGCAGTTTCCCCCTGCACCACGATATAAATAAGGCGGGAAAAACATCTAATTGTAGCAGGGAGGGAAGATTAAAAGAGAAACCGCCGCCAGCAGCTCAGCCATTTCAATCGCCGGCTGAGATTTTTCCAATCGCCACCATTTTTGACTCTCAGAACCTGGACATGACACCAACTTCTTTTCCATTTCCACAAGAACCTGTTTTGACCACTTTTTCTCTTTGTTCCCCATTCAGGTTACAGCTCACACGCGCCCTTCACCTGCGTGACTTTGGTGTGCACCGTTTGTCCGCCCATCCCACCYCCCCAGGTAGTTGGGAAAAATTCYATCACAGGTATCTCYTGATTGGGGACACAAAACACACACCTCCTGAACTTCATATTTGGCCAGCACTTTCGGCCTCTGACAAAGGTCATTTCTATTTAGACTGTTACTGTACAAACCCTCCCTTGTTCCTCCCAAGGGGAAAAATCATTGCCCAGGTGATCGCTGTGGATGTCATCGATTACATCAAGGCCGGAGAGTGGGACCCCGATGATCCTGAAGAGTGGTCGGGGCTCCCGAGCTTCAGGTTGAAATGGGAAGCGCAGGGCAAGCAAAAATGTCCATCTGCCTCTTGGGTGGAACTCATTAGTCCTACTAAACCCAGATTGTCATGCATAATGGGTAAGGGAGATGAAAAATTTCTAGTGCGAGGKCTTCTTGACACAGGAGCAGACGTGACGATCATTCCCACCRGGGAATGGCRGTCACAGTGGGATTTGCAGAGCGRGCCTGGACACGTTCAAGGTGTAGGGGGRGTCCAATTGGCAAAACAATCCAAWGGCATRGWARYAATTATGGGGCCAAATGGGCAARTGGCACAAGTTRYCCCATTTGTTTTGGACTATARGGAACCCCTGTGGGGAAGAGACACACTCTCACAGTGGGGAGCCAAAATTGACTTTCTGGCTCCCCAGGTTTTTCAGTAGCGGCCACTGAGGAGRGCCGCASCTGGAAGCTGAATTGGCTKTCAGATAAACCAGTACAGGTGCAGCAGTGGCCGCTCAACAAACAGAAATTAAAGGCGCTCAATGAGCTCGTGGAGGAGCAGCTCCYCAAGSGWCACCTTGTGGAGTCCATGTCCAGCTGGAATTCTCCAGTTTTCGTCATGAAAAAACCAAATAAGGACAAATGCAGACTCCTTCGTGACCTCTGAAAAATCAACAAAATTATAGAAGATTTTGGGTCTCTTCAYCCAGGGATGCRGTCCCCAACYATGCTCCCAAAAMAGTGGAATCTGGCRGTAATAGACATAAAGGATTGTTTCTTTCAAATTCCRCTGCATCCTGACGATGCCCRGRGCTTTGCCTTCACYGTGCCCACCRTGAACCGTGAAGCCCCAGGGAAGAGATACCACTGGACTGTTTTGCCGCAAGGCATGAAAGATAGTCCWGTCATTTGCCAGTGGTATYTCTCTTCCCTGCTGTCTCCTGTGKGCAAGAAATTTGAAAACGTAATTATTCATCATTACATCGATGATGTGCTGGTGTGTGCCCCCAATGACGATTTACTGAACTACGTCCTTGGGTGTGTAACAAATTTGTTAATTGCTGCAGGATTTGAACTCCAAGGCGACAAAATTCAAAGGATGCAACCTTGGAAGTACCTGGGCCTTGAAATCAGTAAGCGGACCATTGTTCCGCAAAAATTGGCTATCAAACCACATGTTAAGACCTTGGCAGACGTACACCAGCTGTGTGGGGCTTTGAATTGGGTGAGGCCTTGGCTAGGAATCACCACCGAAGACCTAGCCCCCCTTTTCAAATTATTGGAAAGGGGAGAGGATCTTAGTTCTCCAAAGGTTCTCACCCCCGAGGCAGAACTGATGTTGGAAAAGATCCAAAATATCATGCAAAATCGACAGGCACACCYTTACAATCCCYACTTGCCGTTCCGTTTCATCATTCTAGGAAAACTTCCCCATCTACATGGGATGATTTTCCAGTGGGAAAGGCTCCCCAAAGCTCTCAGTCCACCAGAGGGCAAAGGGAGAAAGGACRGCGGCTRGAGCYACCCTKTCTTGATCATAGAGTGGGTGTTCCTCAGCCATCATRGGTCCAAGAGGATGACACAGCCACAGGAGCTGATAGCGGAACTGATCCACAAAGCAAGATCGCGGATCAGGGAGTTGGCAGGTGTGGACTTTGCARGCATTCACATCCCAATTGACTTGAAATCTGGTAAATTTAGGATGAAAATTTTTAATGAACTTCTCATGGAAAATAAGCATTTGCAGTTTGCACTTGACAGCTACACCGGACGCATCAAGGTGGGCGCTCCAGCCCACCAACTTTTCAATAAAAGCATCTAATTCAAATTATCTCTAAAAAGAATTCAGAGCCGTGTTCCACTCGATGCTTTGACCATTTTCACTGACGCATCAGGAGGATCCCACAAGTCCATAGTGACTTGGAAGGATCCTCAGACTCAGCAGTGGGAGTCAGATGTTGAGAAAGTTGAGGGTTCCCCTCAAATTGCTGAGCTTGATGCAGTCGTCAGGGCATTCGAGAGYTTCAAGGACACGCCATTTAATTTGGTTACAGATTCGGCCTATGTTGCAGGTGTAGTGTCGAGAGCGGAGAATGCCATTCTCCAAGAAGTTTCCAATTTGGCTTTGTTCAACTTGCTCTCAAGACTCGTACAGCTGATCTCCCACCGAGAGCAACCTTATTACGTGATGCATGTAKGGTCACARACCYACCTGCCTGGCTTCATAGCRGAGGGTAACCGCAGASCTGATGCTCTTGRGGCCCCTGTGCAGATGGCYCCACTCCCAGARGTGTTCCACCAAGCCAAGATCAGCCATCAGCTCCACCATCAGAACGCCCCAGGCCTTGTTRGCCAGTTCCAACTTACGCYCYAACAGGCTAAGGCGATTGTGGCGACATGTCCCCAGTGTCAGCGGGACCAATTGCCCTCACTTCCCYCTGGGGTCAACCCYCGCGGCCTCAATAGCTGTGAATTGTGGCAGTTGGATGTAACACATTTCCCAGAATTCGGCTGTTTGAAGTACATCCATGTGTCTGTCGACACCTTTTCCYCAGCAGTTTATGCCTCGGCCCATACAGGCYAGAAAGCTTCGGATGTCCAAAAACACCTCATCCAGGCTTTCTCGGTGCTGGGCATTCCCAAGGCCCTCAAAACAGACAATGGCCCAGCGTACAGATCTAAGGAGCTGAGGGAYTTCCTGCAGCAATGGGGAGTGGAGCACACCACTGGCATCCCCCATTCCCCAAGAGGCCAAGCGATCGTGGAGCAGARCCACCAGAGCCTGAAAAAGATCCTTATCCATCAGYAAACGGCAATGAAGGTGGAGAATGCGCATTCCCGACTATCTAGGGCACTCTTCACCATTAATTTCTTAAACTGTTCTTCTGATAATTTAGACCCTCCCATGATCCGTCACTTTAATTTCAGTGAAAACCTTCGTTTAAAAGAAAAACCCCCTGTTCTAGTCCGGGATCCTGAGACGTGGAAGGTAGAGGGACCGTTCGACCTGGTGACCTGGGGAAGGGGATACACTTGCGTGTCCACTCCCTCAGGTCTCTGTTGGATACCATCTAAATGGGTCCAGCCCTACCTTCCACGAGGCCCAATAAGATCAGGGCCCAAAAGCCAGGTAACGGTGGCGAGCTGCGGCGGAGGAGGAAGGCAGGTCCTTCCAAGTTTAATTTCTCCACTTCTGATTTATGTTAGGCCGAACCACTGTCCGTTTCAAACATTGATTTTAACATTATTTTCTTGTGATTTCAGTCTACAAAGATGATCCCCTCCGCAATCCTGTCTATCTGGACGTTTTCAGATTGGGAATTGTCAAAGTGGACAAAGTCACCGTTAAAGGACATTTTAGTTGTGCTTTTATTTCTATTGCAAATTCTGTTAAGTTTATTGATACTTTGGACCTGTCTTAAGAAGTTATTTTCAAGGGCAACGGCACCACCATCAGTACATCAGGTAGAGGTCCCAGCAACACAGTCTGGTGAGGCAGCATCTTACYCTGAAGTGGAAGAATACATCYAGATGAGAAGCCAGCAAGATGCTGAAGCGCCATTCCCACTCGACCTTCCATTCCAGGGGSTACCTCTGCTTRRGGAGCCGTTGCCYATGGACAATMAATCTGTTGAATGTTCTGTTGTTTGACACCCACACTCTCCCTTCGTTCATTTTTCTTTTTTGTGTAAAAAAGGGGGAGTTGTTGGGGTGTGTTCTTTATTTTCCAGTTCAATTGTATTAATTCAGTTCTATGTAAAGATATCTGGTTTGCCCCATCCCTCCTATGTTATAAGTGGTTCGGTCCAAGTTTTCCCTCCCCTTGCTCGCCTTTCAGTTTTTGTCAATCACCCTCTCTCCTATGGCCTGCCCAATCCAGTTTAATGTTACACTGTTAATCAAGTTTCTCTCTCCACCCTCCACCTGTCCATCAGCTCCTGCCTCCACCTCAGTTCCAGAGGTTCTCTGAGAGCAGGGGGCTGATTGGACAGGAAAGCTCTGCCACTCCCCGGTTCCTCCCTTGTCACAATTTCATTGTCCATGCTCTTCCCATCTTATGTTTCTGCCCAATCAGTTCTGTACCCTCAAGCCCTTCCCCTTCCCTACTTAAGCTGGCTGCGCCCAGCACTCGGTGGCAGAGCCACCCTGCTTCCCTTGTTACAGTTACCTCCCCGCTTCAGTTAGAATAAACTCTGACTGCTCCTTAGAGTGGCTCTGCTCGCTTCCTTCGTGTCACCGGCTCTCGTTGGCCAACTCTACCTCCCTCGTCCGAGGGTCAAGGGTGAGAAGCCTCCCACCACTCGACGTGGGGGTCTCCCTTAGGCGGCGATCTTGGGAGGGCCAGCCTTGGCTACAGAGCAGCTCGCCTACTGCGGACCCTGCCCCGGATACTGCTGCGGCGTGCTGGACGGCACAGCTGGATTCCTGTGGGCATCCCCAGCAAATTATCCCTACTGTTTACCTTCTCTCTACTGAGATGGTTACGGCTTCTCTCTTCCCTGGCCACATCCAGACCTGGTTTTTTATTACCACGTCAAAGCTGCTGTAATATGGGCTTGTTATCCACACTTTTCTCAACCTTCCATGCTGAAGATACATGAAAGAGRACACAAATGAGTTGTTCTTGCATCCCTCTGTCCTGGTTTTAAACTCCTCTGATCATGTTCTCTACTTCAAAGAGGTTCAGATATCTGCTCCACAGCATAGCAATTTCATGTAAAAGTTTATTTTTAGGCAATACAATCACTTAACCAAAAGCTCTAGAAGGACAGGAAACAGATTTTCTTTTGGCAAACTTGAAAAGCTTAAAGGYAAAAATGCTTGAGAATGAACCAGAAAGCATGGGGAGCAAAACTAGAACTTCARCTTTGCAGTATGAACTCCTCCATCCCAAAATGTTCTCCAAATGCCACATACAAGCACTAAATGTATAAKTGCTGCTCCAAAAGAGCTTTAAGCTGTGCCTGCATGGTATGAATTCAGTGATTTACCCAGAACACCACTTTTAAAAGCCTAGAATTTGAAAGTGAGTACCTTGAAAGCGTGATCCAAGCGTAATTTGGACAGCAGCCTTTTCCTGTTGTCATTCAGCATTCCATCAATCTTTCTCATGTGAGGCAAAAGCAGCTCATCTAAAAGACACATCAAAAACCCACAGCAGCTGATTATTAAGAGATGCACAATAATGAGGTTCATATTCATTCTATATTTTGACCCATTAATATACAATGTGGAAAGTAAAAAATAAAGCAATTGGCACATAATCTAATTTCAAATGTGAGAGAAAAATCTTTTTTTTTTTTTTTTTGATCAGCCCACTAAGCTGGTGTAGATAGTATGAAGTTTAATTGCTGACTGGAATCCTGCTCCTTCTCTGAGTTTCCTTTGCTGCAAGGATAAATTCAGATAGAGCAATACACAGTATAAATATRAGAGACAATTTTACACCAATTCCTAGATAATCCTCTTCTGTGCAATACAGRTGGCAGTTTTATGAAGACAAGTAGGTGGTTTTGACATTTGTTATTCCATTTTACAAGAAATGGTCCTGCTAGCATTTATAACAAAAAAAAAAAAAAATGAGGAAAGTGCTTACTGATAAAAGTTATCTGATAAACCACTGRGAATTGAACAATATACAGCTGAACATAGGCATGTGGCCAGGAATGAAAATTTACAGCTCAGTATGGAGCATTTTATAAATAAAGTCAATTACTTTGATTTTAGTGGGACTACTGACATAATGCATGGGTCTGAAATCTTGAGATAAGTGTGCACTGATGCACCCTCAAATCAAGAGAGGCAGCAGAGGAGAGGCTAGAAAAGATTTTTTTAAAACACAGTCAAACAGAATATAGTACAAAACAACAGCTTGCACCTAAATAATACATGAAAGGATTTATCTTTTGGAAKCTTTATCTTTGAACGTGTTATACTAAATTTTGAGAAATAGGAGTTTTGACTTGTACCCTGGAGTTTARTAGGATAAACAAATCCAAATATTTTGTCTTCAAAGAAAAAGTGTGCATTAATATAATTTTATTTGATCAGGATTTCAYGATTTCAGAGTTTTAAAAGCTGAATTTTTAATAGTAGGAGGAATCATATCTACTTATAGTTATATGCCTATTTCTTCASAAGAAAGCAAACAGACTTGAAACTCTAAATAAATCTTTGCTAAGGTTTGAAGTACAGTAACTGTAGGAACAAATAGCTCAATTCTGACATTCACAGCAAAATTCTAATGCAGCAAAGAAGATAAAACAATATTTCCAAGTTACTTTGACTGTTCAAAGAGATAATGCAAAAATATATGTATACACACATAACATGTGTAGATTCTTCAGTTGAGATTGTGTAACTCGAATTTTGTTATGTTTGTGGGWTTTTTTAAAAGAACACTTGCTTTACTGATTAATWACCTTAAAATCTAGTAAGAACACACAAGTGTTAAACATACTGTACCATTGCTCTTTTCCAAGGCTTGCATTGTGTCTGGATCCAAGGCAATGCTCACAAGCAACTCCATGTAGCTCTTGAAAGTCTCTTTCATAGCTCTTGTATTCAAAAAACGAGTAACAAGTGGAGCTGGAGGTACAACCTCTGAAAAGTCAACAGCAAAGAATGATTTTTTCCCCTTCAATATCCTAAAAACACTTGTGTTTTTCAAAACTGAAGGTTTCTCTCTTAAAACACAAGTGACCCCTACTGGTACCCCAAGAGATGAAAATTCAGTGCAGTCTATTGCAATAAYCTACTTACACATCAAAAACAGGGGCAGACACCAAATATGGTACAAATGGTTCAATTTTTAACTATCAGTATTTAGATTATATTTTAAGGAATTAAAACATTTTCCTATTAGCATAGATGAAAGTTCAGAGAAAGAGGATAATTTATAAATTCAGTCAGGTGAAGCACCCTAAGTGCCCTAATTTTCACATCAAGGCAAGTACCTCCCAAAATTGCAAAATTTGAAATCATCCAACAGGAAAAAGAATTTTTGAGTACTAATGATGTCACCTAGGAGCCTGCATACCATTGAATCAATCACACCTCATTTTTAAACTCACAAAAAAAAGGTAAAAAAAAAATTATCAATGAAGAGATATAGGCATACTTATGCTTACCCTGAGGAAGCTTTTATTTTTTCATAGACAGCAATTTTAATATGCACAGCAGTACTAGGAAGCATTCTGCAGCTTTTTATAGGCTCCATGTCTGACASCAGGGTTTTGCAGTGATTCAGCCAGCAAGGCTGTTAAAACTCCCTCAGGGATGACCATAATCACACCAGGTTACTTGAGGTCTTAAATATGGACAGTGTTACTTGGGCAAGTTTGCWTGAAAATTATTTCAAAGGTGCTGTCCTCACAGAGGCAGTGTGCCAGTACACCAGTGATGGTGTATCTAGATTTAAAAGTCACCAGGATGCTTTAGAAATGCAGCAATAATAAAGTATGAGCAATACACAGCTTTGTTTCAAACATACAGGAAATAGAAGCCTGCAAAATGCACTGTAAATCTGCTGGCAAAGGTAACTCCTATAAACACTGTAAGCTTCAGAAATCCCTTTTTCTTCTGGAGAGCTCCTGCAAACGTTGAATCTCAATGTTCTATCAATGTCTTAATAGCAAATCTGCTCAGCAGGCTACATTTGAACAGCTGGCATTCAAAGAAGCAATGGAGCAGCCAAAAAGTCAACTGCTTTTTCCCCTTGGTTCTGAAAAAAGAACAGCAGCATCTGAATTCTGCCCACATCTGCATGCAGGCAAACACTACAGGAATGTTATTTTAGACATGACATTCAGTTGCAATGGAAAACTAATGAAGAATCTCATTCTTAAATTGTATTCAAAAAACAAATTGGTTTCTCCTCCTACAATTGCACCCATTACAGACAGCAAGTGGCAAAATATGTACTCATGTAGATAAACTACATTTGAAACAAAATCAGTTGTACACATTTGCTTGAACACCAACAGCAACTGAAAAGTTTTAAGAAACTCATTTTGCATGGCACTGTAGGATTTTATGTTTTCTTTCTGAGGCGTGTACAGAAAAATGTGCAAGATCAAACAATGTAATTTTATAACACCCTTCTCAGTTCAGTTTAAAAGGACCTGGGTGCCAGCAATGGTATCTCACTCACCATCTTCTTCACTCTGGGCCTCAGGTGAAGAATCAGACTGGGAAGATGAAAATTCTTCTTTCCACTTTTTCCTTTTCTTTGGTGGTGGTTCAGCCTTTACCTTTGGCTGTTTAGCTTTGGGTTTCACAGAAGAGACTTTTGTTGCTGCTGGTTTTGGTGTTGGTGGATCAGGGGGTTTGATGTTGCTATTACTAGGTTTGCAGTGAATAGTTCTGCAATATTATGAGGAGAAAGTTTATGAATATAATTACCACACAAGTTTTGGCAGTAATGAAATAGCTACAATCTTATTTAACCAGAATATACTCCCCACTGATTCTATACACTTATTTCACTGTAACTGGGTATTAGGTTGTACCCATTTTATATACTACTATATTTTTGAAATAATACTTGACCAAACAACACCATTCTCTTCCCACCCCTCAGAACAGGAAACAAACAGGAATGTTAATATCAGAAACGCAAAGTTCTGTACTTTAGGACTGATAACACAATACAGTTATGAGAGCATGGCAGGGAATACAATCTTGGGAAGTGTTAAGAGTTTTGTCAGGATGGAAAAGCAGTGATATGTACAGCAGAAACATTGCCAGTATCTTCTGGAACACTGAGAATAATTCTAGACATCTGTCAGAAATGAAGATTTCAAACCAAAATGGATYGAGACAACAGACAGTAGAAGGATGAGCAATGGAAAGTCTGCCCCAAAGGAGGAAGCTAAAGACCTCACTTAATAGAGCTCAGTGAAACACCCAGAGGTGGGATCTGACTGATTTCTCCAGAAATACAACGTGCAGTACAAAGAAAAGCCAAAAGCAGTATTGAGAGAACAGCAGAAGCATAACAAGCTCATCACAATCARGTTTTGTTAAAAGTGGGGGTTGCTTCAGAGCACTGCAAGAACAAGTACTGGAACAGCCTTCCACAGCCCAAGAAAAAAGGTGCATCAAAATCCCAGCTACTTTTAGTAGAACAGGATTYTTTCACAAAATTGATTATCTGATGGCACTGCTTTCTTTGAGAGCAAACTAGACTTAAAACTCCAGTGTTTTCCTGAATAAAGGGCACTGTCATGAACGTATGGTTTTAAATTTACTTTCCAGGATTGTGAAGAAAGCATGGTACTTCCAGTACACCAGGACAGAATGGTCATTAAAGCAACCCAGAAAAAACTACCCAACTAGCAAAGTCCACAGGATATCAGAAAACAACACACAGAAAATTAAAATCATTACACTAGCAGGCTTGTAGGGCAAAGGATGACATAYAAACAGCATGTAGAACCCTAACACCTCCAAAATAATTGATTATGGAACAGAATAGAGTAAGGAAGACAAGGCAGTAATTTATATTTAATMTCCTAAAGCAAACCAGACAGTTCTCAGTTTCCATATTAAAGTACAATTAATACACTTGAAACTTATAACTCCTGTTTATTTCAACAGGTGTGTTCTTAATATGAAAACAATATAGCAAAATGAAAAACAAGTTGAAATAAAATACCTTGCTGACTGCACAGGCTTGATTCGTGGTTTTTTTGAGCATACTCTGACATATTCCTTTTTGTTTGCATTTTCAACAAACTTCACATACACTCGTTTGTATTTTGTCTTTGCATCCCCAAAGTACCCAAGATACTAAAAGGAAAAAAACCCAAACCACAAGTGTTTATGTTAAGCAAAATTTGTCAGTTTTAACAAGTAAAAATGTCAATACTAAAGAAAAAATCAGTTTAAACTCCCCCATGTTTAAATACAACAAGCRACTCTACAGCATTTATAATTTAAACAAAATTCTCCATCAGARTTCCAGATAATAATTAAAACTGAAGACAATAAGGCAAGGGGAGGTGCTCTGGGCTTCTTTTTTTCCCTTTCTTTTATTCTCCACATGTGCTGTCCCAAAAGCATTATCTGCCTGGCAAAAGGCTGCCTGTTAAAATTGTATCCTCTCTGTATCACTCCTATTGCAGAAAGCAGTTGGTTCACAAGCTTTTTTCCACTGATTTTATTCTGGTCAGGAAAACTTGTTCCTTTACAAAAGATATCAAAGTGTTATCAAAATGATATCAAAGACCCCGTGCTAGAAAGCAGAAAATCAGTCCATGGATGTCTTTAGGGAGAGTTTGAGCTGGAGAGGGTTTTCCCCTCCAGGATGATTGTTAAGAATGTATGCCAGAATTATATTCAATTTAGTCTCCTAGCCTTGCAAGAAGGAAAGCAGCTCCCATGAGGCTTCCCAAGGAATTCTGAGGACTCACACTGTTAGTAGCAGCAAACTCTCTGTGGCCGTCACGCACTTCAGGAACAAACTTCTGCAATAAAGCCTTCTGTACTTTCCAGATAGCTGGAGGCTCTTTTCCTGTCTGCAAAGCAACCTGGAAGAACATAAAAATTGTTTGCTAAAAGCAGTGCTTATTTTTCTTCCAGAAATGTGCTTGTGCATCATGTTTCTTGAGGAAGTAACCCGAGGATAAAATGTAAATAAGTCATTTAAAATTCCAACACTGTCGTTAGTAAGTCCTGTTTACATCAAGGCCAGTTTGTAATTATCAGCTTGAATMAGAATTTTCTGTAGATCCTACAAACAAACTACTAACTCAAATAAACCTTTTGGAAAATGCACTCAAACACTCATTACTTTTTCATGACTCCTGAACTAACAAACTTAAAATTCAAAATATCTCCTAACGTACCTTAATCCCTTTTATAAGTGACAAGGGAATATTTGAAACTGATAACACTTGTCTTGTGTGACAAAGCAGCATTACTTAATTTAAAACTGCACCTTAAGAGGARGAGCACAGAGACAAGTAATCAAAAATATTCAAAATTTTCTAACAGTAAGAACATTGCTGGCTATGATAGCAACAAAAAGAAAAGTCAACACYCAGAATAATTAAAATGGTGAAGCAACAAAACCAAACCAAACAATCAAAGACAACAAGGAAATTCACATAAACTCATGTGAAGAGTTGTACTGGTTGCTTATGGCAATAATTTCTTGTTGAAATACAAAGCAGAACCTCTTACAAAGAACCAGAAGCCAATTCCATTCAAGTTCTTTTGCAAAGTTTCACTTGAAAGTCTACTCCTATCTTAAAAAAAAAAAAAGTAGTCAAGAGCCTTTGAAAAATTTATGCTGTTTAATATTAAAACAGGTAATTCCAAGTTCTAACAGAGGTTACCAGCACACAGATTTACTTTATTATGTATGTAGCATAAAATGGGTCATGTACATTCAAAACATGTTTGTAATCTGCACTGGAAAGACACCTTTAAGGCATTTTGGCAGCAATCAGGGAATATTAGAATAGAAAGAGAAAACTAATCTGCAGCCTTTCCTCTTCTGGTAGTTCCTTGAGGCTAAATTCATATGCAGGGGTTTTGTGCTGTGTTTCCCCCCCAGCAAATATTCAGATTACCTTTAGTGTCTCTATATCTTCAATCTTCACTACAAATTCATCACGTTCTCTGTACATCCCCTCTCCTTCACTGTCCATATTCTCCTCATCAGTACATCCTTCTATTGCAACAGTCTCCTGCATTTTTGCCAATTGTTCTGAAGTCACAGCATCCTGTTGAGCTACTTTTAAGGGGTCAGCTGGATTCATTTTCTCCTGCACATTGCCTACAGGAGCAGCTGTCTGTGGAGATTCCTGCTTTACTACAGCACTGGTGGTGGTGGCAGCAGCAGTAACAACTGTCACTTTTTCAGTTTCTGAAGAAAAAAARCCAAATTTCAGTTAAATTATCAAGGATTAGCAATGTAATATGGAGCTAGGCTTCTTTTCTTTTCTGTTACAATTTATATTAAAAGCAACTATTCTAGGAAAAACACCTGTTCTAGGAGTTAAAATWGAAGCAGTATTTGACCACAACTAAATCTTAAACAAAACCAGAATACTGTAGCTAATATACCTCTGTTTGTATTAAACTGCTACATCTGTTAGCATCTGGAATTAACAAAACTGAATGCTTTGGAAAACAATTTGATAGTAACAAACATGATCACCAGGTAATACTGCTGCACTTTGTGACAATAAGCAAATACAACAGTAAAGGTTACAACACTGAATCTTGTTATCTGCTGATAAATCTTTTGAAATTGGATTGCAGAAAGAGAAATACACATGAAATATGAAAATACTTTCTGTGCAACTTTTGGACATTTATAATTTATATCTTGTGATAATGTAACTGGAAGTTCCAGATTAAAACTTTAGCAATAGCCTAATGACTTTTAATATTAACAGAGGTGAGCAATGAGAACTGATGATACAAAACAAAGAAGGGAAAAGAACATTCCTTTCCTCCTCTATTCCAAAGAGCCAAAGAGAAGTCCCACCTTTCAAAATTATTCTTTCCCACCTGAAAAAAATTAGAATCCTTTTTAGATATTACTTTACAATCTTCTATGCGTGTTAGTTTTAACATTGACTTGCTGATCTAAAAGAAATCAAGTTATATTAACTACAACACAATTACTGATATCACTCAGGAAACTTAAACCACTTCACAGCTTTGTTTACAATCACTGCTAATTGTTGACTTTTTCACTTGAAAAATTATACAAAAGATAATGTAACATATTTTAACAAAAGTGACCTCAAACAAATGAGTTAAATGTCAAATTAATGTGTCAATACAAAAGCCATATACCTAAGTGAAGATTAATTAAATCCATTCAATAAAATTGTTAATMTGGAATGTGAAATGTACTCTTCCAGATACATCACCTGACATTATTGAAATATGTTCTATTTCTTCAGTGAGAGAGAGCTCTGACAGCTTTAATTAGCCATTATTAGTTGCTCAGGTATATTTACATATTTGTCAGAACAGCAGATAAAGGTACATGTACTGCTTAATACCATCAACAAAAGACTATGTTTTAGTATTTGTCTGTCTATACTTATTTACAAAAACAGACAGAAAAGGTATTACCAGAAAATCTGCAAAACACCAGCAAGAAAGGAAGAAAGATGTCATGGTTAAGCATCTTGTGCAAACAACTTTGTGTATCACAAAACAGGAAGGTGAATTCAAGAAATTGGTAACATAAATTTTACATCCTTATGGATAACAAAAAAGATACAATCATATTGTAAAAGAAATCACTGCAAATAAAACACTAATGGAAATGCTCACTAATGGAAATGCTCACCCAACAAAAAAAAACAAAACAAAACAAAACATTTGAAATATTTCTTTGGACATTGTACACAGAAATGGCTTACTAAAATTAACAAACTTCAGCAAGAGGCTCATGCCTTGGCCCTGTCCAGATTTCAGCTTTCTGGTAAGAAAAACAATCAGTGCTTTCTTGTTTGAAATGTATATTCAAGTGAAAGACACAGAAGGAACTTCATCCTCMGTAAGAGCCTTTTTGAAATGCATGCACTTAACATAATTACATAGAAATAGCCACAGAAAAAACCAGAATAGTAATTAAGATAAAGCATTGTTCAGCATCTCAATGTATTCTGCAATGATTTCCCAGTATCTTAGGTGTGATTATTACAATTCAAGATTAATTTGGCTATGTATTTTTCAGTAAATCATGTCACACCTAAAGAAAGGGAGAATTTTTTTTCTCCTTTCATCTAAAAATGGAAATCATTACTTCATTCTCTCTTGTTAAGAATCAGCTTACGGGTCACGGGTTCTGAATCCTGAGAAGAGTTAAAGAAATGTTTCATTTTCTCCCTGTGATTATTTTGGAAGACAATGGTATTTCTCTGGAATTAGTACAATTATGTGATTGCCTGGATAGTTTCTAATTGCTTACCAGAGGGGGGAAAAAATAATCTTTACTGAAGAGACCTGTCCAGGCAAAAACATTCTGTATGCTGAAAATACTTCAAAACAAAGCACCATCAGTTAAAAGCTCTGAACACGGATGTACAGCATGGATGTAACACAACTGAAACTGAAAGTTTGGGAAAACCTAATTACTACTGTGATCAGTGGTTGCTGTCTGCCCCTCCCTGCCCAAACCAATCCTTCCAGGTTTTGTTCTTTTGTTAGTAACCTATCAACACACATGGAACTACKACACCCCTGATCAATATGGCTCAAACAACTCCTACCTTGGACCATGAGTAGTTTACAAGAAGTAAATGAGTGCAGTTTACAAGAGCCAAAGTTGTTTCACACACATACCCAGTGCAACTTGATTGTCACAGAAAATGAYTGTTTCCCTAGCAAGAACTTATCACCTGCTGATGGCAATTATGAATATATTCCCCTGCTAGAATTTTTTAAAAATAGATTTAGAACCTCTGACATGTTTAGTTGATGTTCCCAGATGAAAATTGTATTTAGTGTTTCAAGCCAGAATCGAAGAGAACACACACATTATTCCAACTCCAGGCTAAAATAACTTTTTGGCATTAGTCCTATTTAAGTAGCATGAAAAAGTTTATTTACATATTTTCTAATTGTGGAAAACCCTATTTTAGTCCATAGTCAACACACCTTTTGAAGAAAACTCTTAATTGTGGCCAAAACCAAATCAAATTAAAACCTTTACCTGAAGAGAGATAAAATTATTCTTTTTTTTGTCCCATCAGCTATAAAAATCTCCTTCAACATATTCACCTGTAGTAACCCTTTTACCTGATTTGATCTTTTTGTCAGATGTTTCATCCAGGGCTGACAGTGCAGTAGAGATGCTCTTTTGAAGATCATGGTTACCACCCACAGAATCATCTTCATCAGAAGAAAATGAAGGCAGCGTTTCTAAATTTTTCTTAAGTTCCTCATCGGCTTTTTTGGTTGGACTTTCTCCACTGACCTCAGCAGCCACAGGTGCTGGGGCTGCTGGCTGAGGCTTTGCAGAGGGCTGCAGGCAAGGGGCACGAACTATTTGTGTGACTGGTCTCCTAGTCCTGTTTGGCATTCGTACAGCTGGAGTGGAAAACTGTTGCCTAGGCCCAGACTTCAGAAAGTCCAAAAAAGATGCAATAAATCCTGTTCTGACTTCAGGCTGTTTTTCTTCAACTTCTTTAATTTTTTGCCTCATTCTTTCCTGATGTTGYTAAGTATCATAACAACCTTCAGAAACAGGAGAAGAGTATGTGAAACATGCATCATTTCCTCTTGAATTTTGACGTTTACACTGTCCACTTCTTTTTACCTGTTTCTGAGTTGCACTGTCATCTTCTGCAGCATTTTTGTTTTGGCTTTTTCCTTTGCTTTTTTTCTTCTGAAGGTTCCCTTGAGTTAAATCTTGGCATTCTTCTTCAGTTCTATTAATGGCTCCATCTGCACTTTGGGGCACAGACAGAGGCTGCAATGGAACCTTTGACTGGTTACCTGCCACTGTACCATCATCACCACCCACACTAAAYTCATTCTCCGAAGCAGCACTTTCCTCACTTAGGCTCCTACCACTTGAAACAAACTCTGRCTCCCTTGCATTCAGTGCACCATCAACAGAAGCATCGTTATCTTCTTCAGACTCGTGACTGATGCTGGATTGTTTCTTCACTCGAACAGCCTCCTGCTCTTCCTGACCAGGACCAAGGGTGGGAGAGGTCATTCTTATTGGTACAGTCTGATCAGAAGTTTCAAGGTGCTGCTGATCCAGGTTCACAGCTTTTGTCTGTATTGTTGACACTGGGGTAAGATTTAGAGTAATTTGACCTCCATTCAGAGAAATATTATTTCTGCTTGCTGGCTTTCCAACTACAGTAGGTGAGGCACTGAAAACAGAAGACACGTGTCTGGAATCCAACGATCGGAACTGCGTTTTAGACTCCTCACTATTTTCAACAGTTTGGATTTCCTCTTCATTAGAGGCTGATTTGGCAAAGTCAGATGGTGTTACTCCACAGGCTGCTGCTGTTGCTGCTAAGATGTCATCCACATTGGATAATATAGTCCTCTCATCACTGAGAAGCATAGATTCTGGGAAGCATATTGAACTAAGAGAAGCAAATTGATTTTTTGCATCATGTTGATTTGTCTGAGTAAAATGATCTTTTGCTGTCAAATGCTGCTGTAGTGGTTTTGAAGACTCAGAAATGTCCATTTTCATTACTTCTGAATTCTGACTGTGAAGCTGCTGCTGAGAATGACCCCCATTACTTTGAACAATGTGACCATCCATCTGAAGGAACGGATGTGCCACCTGCTGAGGACTCTGTATTCTTTGCACTTGTGGTGATGCCTTTGCTTGTCCTAAACCTGACTGCAGGATTGACTGGTGAAGAATCTGCAAGTCACAGGTTGACTCCAGCAGTACCTGTGCACTGGGCAAGCACAGCTGATGACCATGTCTCAAAGCATGAGGCTGCACCTGCGGTGGTGTGCTAATGACTTGGCCRTGCTGCTCTTGAGCTTTACTGTCATGTACCTTATGCATAAGGGAATGCTGCTGGTTTAGTTCCTTGGCACTCACAGCTCCCTGTGTTGTTCTCATTAGATTCGCTGTCTTTTTGATATCATGGCTTAGGCTGCTGATATGGCCAATGTGTTGGGAAAGCTGTTCCACAGAACTGACCATTCTTTCATCTTTTTTTGTTCCTTGAAGAGTAAGTCCAACAACCTGATCTTCAAGACGAGAGTTGCTCCTGATTACACTTTGAGAGTATCTGTCATTTGCTTTTGAGACCCTGTAGGATGCATCCTGAGCATTGATCTCCTCCTCTGTTAGGCTTTGAGTGGAAGATTCAAGAGCAGCTTGCTGTTGCAACGCCTGCATGTCCTGCATTGATAATTCCTCCTCCTGTTTCGACGAGGCGTACAAGTTAGAGTCAGACTTCCTTTTAACATAGGACTTGGTTTCTGAGGAAGGTCTGCTGTTCTGCAGCGTCTGGGAGTGAGCTGGGGATGCAAAAGGAGACTGGACAGATGGCAAAAACTTTTGAGACTGRGGAGAGGAGGATTCTTGTGACTGAGAGTTCTGAGAAGAATGTAAAGAAATATAGCTTTGATTAGGGCTCGAGGCTGGAAGAGTTTGTACCCGAGAAGAGGCATTAAAGGAAAGAGAAGGCGACGATAACGTTAAGGACTGCCCTGAAGAATAGCTTTCTGAAGGACTAACAGCTGCTAAAACTTGTGACTGAGATGAAAAATTWACTTGGGACTGGGTAACTGGAGATAAACCCTGAGAGTGACTAGAAGAGTAGTTCTGAGCTTGGCTGACTGAAGAGAGTTCCCTCATTTGCCCAGAGTAGTTCTCATTTGGAACTGAGGTCAATACCTGTTCCTCTGAGGAGTAACTTAGAGTCTGGCTGTCAGAAGTAATAGCTTGTGATTGCCCAGAAAAAGTCAATGTTTTATACAGTGAGGGCAGCTTCTCAACCTTAGGGGATGAGAAATCCTGTGAGTGGCTGACAGGTGGCACATTCTGAGCCTGGCARGAAACGTAATTTTGGGACTGACTGACCGACAAGAGGCTGGGGAGCTGTGCTGTAGAATAGATCTGTGCTTGGCCTGTAATGACAGAACTCTGGTTTTGTGCAGTTTTGGCATAGCTTTGTGTCTGCACAGTGGGAGCTACACTCTGAGGTTTGGGGGTCTTTGTTGACCTTGGAGGCTGCTTCATGGAACAGTTTTTCACTTTTGCAGTGGAAGCAGAGGGAAAACCGGGCGATGGAATTGCAGATGTGTACGACTGAGCAAGTTCCACTGTGACTTGAGAAGTCTTCTGCTGTGGTGCTCCATTGCTCACCTGAGTAACATCTCCAACTGGACTGCAGGATAACGCTGAGTGCCTAGATGTATCCTGAAAGTTAACTCCACTTGTACTTGTTAAATAGCTGTGTAAGGAATGCTGTGAAACAGTCAGCTGAGGCTGGACAGACTGAGTACTGGAAGGCCGCTGGTGGTGTTTAATAACACTACATTCTCGCTGAAGTGCTCTGTCCATGGAAGCAGTGGAACCAGTGAAGACAGACGTGCTGTAGGCCTGAGACACCTGCTGGGCTCCTCCAAGGGTCGAAGGCAACAAACTGAACTGAGGCTGCAAAAGATGGGGTGCAGATTCTTGAGCAGAACGATATGTTGATGACTGGGGGGGTACGCTGGTACTCAGAACGGAGCTGCCCAGGCGCTCGAATGTCAYAGCGGTTGGAACAGTGCCTTGGGATGTCTTAATCTGCAATAAAGGATCGTGGGCGCTTAAAAGACCGTTGGATGTAGCACTGAAAGTGGCATCTTGAAGAGTAAGAGAAGGGGTAGTAGCAAAGTTTCTGCTGCTGAAGGTGTTGGGATGCTGATACGCTGACAAAGCAGAGGTTGGTGGAAARGTTCCAGAGGTTGGCAAAGCTCCAGTAACAAATAGTTCTGTGGCTGTCGAGGAATGCATACCTGGAAAAAACAAAAACAAAACAAGGAGGAAAAAGGAGCATAAGAGAGCTRTAAAAGCAACAACATTGCATTTCTCTAAGTCACTTAACTGCAAGCTCTTACAGCAGTCACAAATATAATTCTTTAGAATCACKACCTTTTAAAAAACCRCAAACATACARAGGGAGGCACTTATCATGGGTAATTTRCAAAATGGAAGTGCAGGGTTTTTTTAGAATGCCAAACTCTATACCTGCAGTGAATTGCTGAGGGAAAACCTCATATCCTTAAGATGCAAATTGTTGATTAAAAAAATTGTACAAGATTAATTCTGCTTTGAAAAGGAAGGCTCTTTATTAGTTCTTATTTCAGTTTAAAAAGAACATCATACTAAACTGATCAAAAGCCCTGGCCACCTTTAATAAACAGTAAAAAGGCAAAATTACACCTTAGCAGTTGTAAAGCATACACAGTTTAAGAAGCAATCCCATCTCCTGGAGTTACCCTCACCAATAATTTTATAACTCACTTTATGGGAAACATTTCAGAGCATACAGTGAAATAGCTAATGGTCTATACACTCTGCAATTCATTTTCTTAAAGGAGGGCTTTGACTTTCGGTACAAGCAGTAAATATAATTTGTATGCTTTCTGAAGTGAGAGTCCCAAATATCCTCAGACAGCAATTATCTGCATGGTGCAGTAGCCAATATCCAAATGAAAAGCATATGTCTTATTTGCATCCAGTATTGGTATGACACCCTGGCTTAAACAAGATTTCCCAACAGAATACACTACTCCAGCTGAAACAGGAGAATGAAACTCCCTTGCAAGCTTGGAGGCTTAGAGCAGTGATCCATATKATTCACCTGTAACCCTGTAATCATTCACCTTGCTTTTCACCCTGTAACTTGCAGACACTGGTGAAGTTTGTGTACTGTTTCCAAAGTCTACCAAGAAAAGCGAAGAAGACAAGTTTATTCCCAGAGAAGCTTAAAAWTTTTGCAAAGGAATCAGTTTTCTCTGGGAAATTTACCAGGGTATGCAAATCATAAAAAATTAAAATCAGTGGAATGATTTGACCTTTCTAGATTCTTCTTGCACACTTAAAACACTTTTTAGCTTAGCATCATTCAAGAACAAATAAATACTCTCAGTAAAAAAAGCTTGTTTTGAAACAAATACTTCAGTTAAAAAAACATTTAATTTTACAATACAGTAAGTCTTCTTAAGCTGATTGCAACTTAATCATACAATTGCTTTTGAAGTTTCAYGTGAAGCTGAGAAATAAATTCTTTGTTTCTCCCTTTCAGTCCAYGACAAACTGATATGAAGAGATGTGATAGTGAAGGAATGTCAAGGTATTTTTCCTTAGTCAACAATAAGGTCTTTCTGAGTGAGAAAGCATAATCAGTGTTTTAATGCACTTTRCCCCCCCCATTCTAAAAAACTGCACCATCATGGACAACTGGGTTCTCTTTTACTGATCCCTACTGCTAACACAAWGGAAGGGCCATCTGGAAGCCTCAAAGAAAGGGAAGAATTTAAACCTGTTTTAACTGCAGATGTTCATTTCTCATCTAACCTGTATTTTACCTGTTTCTTCCATAAATCAAAACCCTTCCAAATACCTGTAACTTCTTAAACCAGACAAGAGCCTGTCACAGGAGCACTACTATGGCAGAACTGCTGGGCTTTATATTCCAATATTTGTTCAGGAGCAGACAAAAGGCATGGCAAAGGTAGTAAGTTGCATGCACAGACACACCCTCACTACCCTAAGAAATCAGAACCCTGATAACACAGATCAAAGGAACACTTGGGAGGACAAATATAACAATGTTCTTCTTTTCTCCCCCAAAATCAGCAGTGGGGGGCTTGGAGAAAACCCCAAAGTAAGAAACCCTTCTGAAAARAGTTCACTTTGCAGAGTGAAGAGCTGTTGCTTTCCCTCATAGAAAATAGACACTTGGGAGGATCGAGGGTTACAGAAAAGCAGCAAAAGTATTAAAGGYCAACAGAAAGCTCAGAGAACTGGTAATATTGCAAAATGGGCTTACTAATGAGTTCTTAGTAATGAGTATTGAGAAGTCTCCCAARCACTGGTACCAACACCAAACCTGACCCACAGCATGTCTCCCCCTAATCCACAATTCACTGTTAGGCAGGCTGCAATGGAGAAATGCTAGGACAAAGAGAAAAAGGATTTCTCTCGGGTTCGGCTGTCTTTTCTCTGTCCCGAGATATGCTGTGTGGTCCTGGAGAGACCACAGGCTCTGAAGGAAGAGACTAGACTCTCTGGAGTTCCATCTTCGAATTGTTTATTATTTCTTATCTATAAYATTTTCTCCCTGCCGAGCAGAGGTCTGTTCAGCAAGGCAGCCAAGGCACTCTGACCGCCCCCGGGGCGGTGTTGTCATTTTTATACTACAAACTACATGCATCATATTTACCTTTAATTTCCAATACCCATCACCCATGTTAGACAGTGCATCTCTATTCTAAACCAATCCCCAAGTGCCAACATCACAGCAGAAAATGGAGAACAAGAAGAAGAAAGAAGAAGGACGAGACATGCCCTGATCCCTCCATCTTGTCCCCATAACCCACACACCAAAAATCCTAAAACTTATATTTTCACTCCATGTGCACCCTGTAAATACACCCTTTAAACCCGTGTGACCTTCCAGCTCTCATACAAAGCTGGCAATTCCCTTGAGGGATCAAAGTCAAGCCACCAAGTGTTCTGGGCCTCGTGCCAAGGTCTCCGAGCCCCTCAGTGGGGTCTGGGGGTCTCGGGAGGCTCCCCAATCCCAAGGGATGTGCTGAGCTCCCACAGATTTCTTCCCAGCTGACATTCTGATGTGAGGACACATCATAACTCTGCACTCACAASTGATTTACATTAAGGTTGTTTGCCAGATTACCAGTGTGCATCTTCATCTGTGCTCCCACATATCTGTTTTTGTCAATAGTGAGTTAAAAGCCACAGTCTCTAGTCTCAACTTTTTGAGCAGCTCTTCACTGAATGCAGCTGRACCTTACCCTTAACAGAACGAGTGCAAACTGTCAAAAAAAGGACTGCTCCACTCTGGCTACCTTGTGCCTCCTCCCCAAATCAGYACAGCAATCATACAGCTGCACTGAGACACAGATCAGCCTGCTGATACAGAGGAAAACCATCCCACCAAAGGAAAAAAGCCACTCAAACATTTTCTGCTAGATCAGTGAATAGATCCAATTCACTGCACAGCTGCACAATCACCCCATAAGATTAACCTACCCACAGATGCAGTAGCAACACTTATCTTGGTGTGACTGTCTACAGCAAGCTCAAAATCTGCAGTTTCCTGCTCTGCACAGAAGGCTTGACAGATGGGGGAGGTTTGTGGAAGGCAGTCAGTCTGCCAAAAGAGATGGCACGTTTGTTCAGTTGTAAATTAGATCCCTTATTTCTATCTGACATGCACCTCAGACCTTCTTTTTGAGAACACCTTGCTCATTACTTCTGTGTACAAAGGGGCCAAAGCTACCCATAGATTTTAGTACAAATACCACAGAAAAACTGTCATAGGGAACAGAGTTTGAGAGTGAAAGATTTGCTAGGAGGAACAGGTAGTGTGCCTGAAAATACTTCAAGTMTTAGTGAGACTAATTCCAAACAAAMCTGGGGATATAAATTTGACTCSTCAGACAGAATAATATRCTATGTATCTAAATTCTTTCTAAACAACCAGAACTTCTGCTCATATAAATCCTTTGCTAACATAATTTCATTGATTTTGAAATTTTTAAATATGGAGATGTAAAAGAGGTAGAAAACATGCAGCCTTTTCAGTTAGTCAGAATATTTTTGTTTCAAATTCTCCCAAACATTCAATATAACAATGACAAAATTTATTTAAAGAGAAAATGTTCACCTGTCTGCCAGGAAGGAGCCCTGAATTGTGGTAAAAGGGTAGATCCTGAAGAGACTGCCTGAGCAGTACGAGACTCAATAGCAGAGAGAAAATTCATAACTGAAGAAGTTTCCTTAGTGTTACCTCCAGCATTGTGCATACTGGTATCAAATATTCCTGAAAGACCTGGATGATAGCAGAGAGAAATGAAACAAAACAGATAATTCAGATGAAACTTCAAAGAAACAAAATCAAATAACAGATATATGTTCATAATTCACTAAAAACCTCCACCTTATGAAACATTAGGATAGTAAAGTACATTGATTTTTCTGTGTTTAACTATCATGCAGTGCTACAATTGTAAATTGAAACTTCAGTATACATTTAAAAACTTATTATTAAATGTGTGTCAAATATGATGCTTATAACAGTACTTAGGTTACACCAGTAAAATGCTTCCCTTGTCTGAAGATTCACTGTTCTATTTTCACTTGGTTAAACATTCAGAATTCCTCCTGAAAGATGTCCAACTTTTCTATATCCAGTTTCTCCCTTTTGGSCAGCTTATGGAAGTTTGGACACATTTATAAATTGAAGTGGTTTTGATTGCATTCCCTGTTCAACAAGCACCTCCATGTGTTTCCCATTGCTCAGACCTTTCCATAGCAGGGGGCTCAATGGGAAGCACGGGTGAGATCCAGAGCTGTGAGTAACTGAGATTATGTCAAGACTGCAATTCCAACCCTCCAMCACCCTGATCAAGGACCTGGCCAGGAGATACAGCCTCAGTCAGCACATGAGCTCAAACACCTTTCTTTGGAACCTGGGTTGCAAAGTGAGCATGAAGAGGTCAAGCCCATCTTCTGGGGGATCCAGAGACAGGATACCATCAGGATCAAAGGCAGACCCAATGCAGCTGTAACACAGCCTAAGCCACTGCTACATTTTCAATGAATTTTAACTTTTCCCCAGCAGGACCTCAGTGTGCACATGGCAGTACAGCAGCAGAGAGCTCCAGCTCACATCAGTTCTGCTGTTTGCTTCAGTCTGGAGGAGCTGGCAYCATTTCTGCCACTGGCTTGAAGGCACACACAACATTTGCCCTTATGCATAGGCCAAATCCTGAAAAGCTGTATTTAAAAAAAATAAGTGCAGCTTTTCCAACA
This sequence comes from Sporophila hypoxantha, assembly GCA_002167245.1. Lineage (NCBI taxonomy): Eukaryota > Metazoa > Chordata > Aves > Passeriformes > Thraupidae > Sporophila > Sporophila hypoxantha. Next base: position 994,415 of record NDFG01000339.1, on the reverse strand, counting down.
AACAAGATACCAAGCATAACCTCCCTTTGTGTTTTCCTTTCTACTTACAACATTTTGATAAAAAGCTAACAACTGTTAACTTCCTGCTACACACTCAGCTTTTCTAARACCAGTTGCCACCACTTATATGACAAATTCCCTTTGATTATAAAATTCATTGATTTAATCYAAATCACATAATAGTTTGTTTTTTCTTTTTCCTCAGTAGCTATTTAAGCAGTATTCTCATGATATGGACAGTTACCAGCAGGATGTTGGGTAGTTGAGTATCCAGGAAGCTGATGAGAAGCTGTGTATGTCTGTCTGTGAAGGTCTGTTTCTGAATGTGATGAATGTCCTCCTCCATAGCTTAAACTAAGGAAGAAATTAAACATTATTAACAAAATGTACACCTATAGAAACAAAGAACAGTTATAAAGTATCAAMCACAAGCCAAAAAGTTACAGAAATACAGGGAAACAAAAGCCCAAAATCAGATAGATGTAGTTCTGCTAGAATATCACAAAAAATGTTAAGCAGATTAAAAATATACTARTGAAACCTAAAAAGCCAAAGGGTTTAGGGTGGGGAAAAACCTTACAAAACTCAAAGCTGACCACACAAAAGTTTATAGAGGTCTAGGTCAGAAAGACAGAGTTCAGCTGTAAGAAACACTCACTGGGCACTTTTTGTAATGATTTACTGACAGCAAGTCTGCAAAGCAGATAACTGTGAATACTTGCCTACTTTAACATTTCCATTTTTAATTCCATTGAAACTTACAGGACCTCATTTAATTAAAAGGCTGAAATGACTAGGAAGCTGTAGGAGCAATAGTTTTCAAAAAGGTTTTGGTACTTTTGGTACAATTTAATAAAATTGACAGTGAAAGCACTACCAAGTGACAAATCCATCTTCAGACCTCCTAGCATTAAATGCAAGTTAATGATTCACAGCTTTTATTTAACATTTTTAAGTGAGTCACCTAAATTAACATGATGTTTCAATCAGGCTTAATGGAAGCACACATAAAATATAGATTGTCTGGATCCGTGCAAAACCAATAATGCAGAAAAGAAACAAATGCAATCTAAACACCAAGAAACCTTAGGAACTTGCCAAAAGCCCTAATGATTTCCAGTTTAAAAAGCAGAAAACAGAGGGAGAAGCAAAACAAACCCCCAAACTTTCAAGCTTCCCCAGACTCAGCTCTGCATACCACCTGTCAAATGGAAGAAAATGAAGGCCAGCATGACCAAGTAACCATCAACCTGTTTCTRTTCTTGCTTTTGGACACCAGGTTTATGGGTAGCTGCTACTTACTCCAGTGCACATGTGAGACTGCTTCAGATTCAAAATTCAAGTGTAAACAAATGCCAAAACAACCCAAACAAGGAAAGGCACAGCCCTCCCTGCTGCCTGCTCTAAGGGAGACTTCCCTTATCTTTCATCCCTGGGGATGAGGGGCAGGCACTCTGCACCAGGAAAAATGAAACTCTCCATGCCAGGAATCATGACATCATGGGAAACTTTTATAGAAGACACCAAATAATATAAAAACTGGCAACACTGCTGGCTTTGCTTCATTTTCATTAAGAGGCAGATGAGCTCTTAGAGCGCTGTGACCTGCACACATCATGAAGCAGCAAGAGCCTGTCTGTGCAGGACTTTCCTGCCTGAGATGCACTATCAGGGGATGTATTTTCCACTTCAGCAATGCTCTATAGTCAGCACGCCAGGCTACAGCACAAGCCTAGAGAATGAACCAAAATCCTTTGAAAAAACAAAGAACCTCAGCTACTGCTTTCCTCAGTTGTGCTCATTGTCTAGCACTTTTAACACCTTTCACAGCAGTAATTGCAATTTAGAGAATTGCCAAACCTAAAGTCAGAGTCAGCAGATCCCTGTGCTCATGCTGTAGAGGACAGATCTTTGTGCAGTTCAACTCTATGCATCAGCAACTGATTTCTATTATATGCTGACTGAAATCTAACTATTTGCATCACTGCTATGGACAACTGGCAGACATGATTGCTTGACACTGTAGATTATTTTTTTTATTTACAGCATTAAACAGTTTCTATTATTTCCAGACCAAAAAAAAAAAAATATTGCAACAGTGTTCTGCACATAAAACATTATGCAAGTAATAAAGCAAATTGAAGTGCAAGTATTTTCACAAAAAAAATTAAAGTTAAGGTAGTTTGGGGTTTTTGAACAAACTTGCATAGCTGGGAAAAAAACCTCCAAGCACAGAACTTCAGGGACATGAAGCTTTCTTCAGGTCTTTTTAAGAAATAAAAAGCACTACATGAGAAAATATGTTTCTAAATTGAAGCATGGTAGATTGTTCACAAGAATTATCTTCACTCYCAAAAATGCTGAGCTTGTGGAAACTTTCCTGCAGCAGCAATACGTTGTATTTAGGTGTTCTTGCAAGTTTACCTAGAGCTTTTACCTATATAAAAGTATGTGGTGCTGACTTCTCTTTCATACACGTTTTAAAGGCAAACTCTAAAGTCCTGCAGCAGCACAGCTTCCTTTTCCCATTCTGTATTTTCAGGTGAGAGGCACTCTGGTGGTGTTCAGGCTACATTTGGCACCAAAAGCTCTTCCAGATGAGGCAAGACCCCAAACCCAGTACAGTATATCAAGCAATATCACCTCATTCCTCCTCTTTAATTGTAAAAACAAAAGGTCATCAGCAAAAAGTGGATGAYCTTTAATTAATCACCTGATAATTAAAAAATTTGTTGCGAGGGGTTTTTTGTTTGTTTGGGTTTTTGTTGTTTGTTTATTTTAAATTTCCATTTATTCTGGTTGTTCAAGACTGTGATTAATTTCTCCCCTCTTCACTCCTGTACAAMAAACACCTTTTTTTGGTAAAGGGCAGGCACAGTGCACACAAATACCATGAGACACCATAAGACAAGCCCAAAGAACAGAGGCAGAATCCTCTGGAAGATAAAAGTCACTTTTAAAACAAACTTGGACAAAGACTTTGTAACAACAAGGGTGCTAGAATTAGCACTGGGATACAAAATAACTCCTAGACTTCAGAACACAGAAACATTGTTAATTACTAGAACCTCAAAATTCGAGTAATGCTGGGCATCTTAGAACACTCTAAGTATATGATGGTGCTTTTTTTTTTAATACAAACTCCCAGCTCATAGTTAATGCAACCGCAACCTCAAAAATGAATCTCTCTTTCAATAAAAAACATTGTATTTATTTGAACAGTTAATTGTTTATTGTATAATTACTGCTTGCTGGAATGTAGATTCTTATCTCAAAAAGCCTTGCATATATGTCTTCAGTTTACATAAGCTTATCCTAAACAAGCAGGGCAATCTGAGAGATTACTGCCTTAAGGTTTCTTTTTATAAAATTGAACTTTTAAACAGATGAATTCACACAGCATGTAATTCACATATCAAAAATACATCCAGCATGGCAAACACCCTTACGGCCAGCAAGCTCTGCATGCTCTCGTTTGGAAGTTTGTTACAGTTGTGCAAGTTGTTACTTGTCCTGAAATGTCAGATAAGTTACAGAAGAAACATTCCCATTACTCGGTACTTTGTTATGCACTGCTCCGAAAGCACTTGGCCCTTATTGCTGATTATCACAGTGATTTCCCACTCCCACTGTCATCTGTCATAATGAACTGCACAATGGAGTGATTACTGCTAGGAAATAATATTAATTTGACACACAAATTTGGAAAAGAGTTCCCCTAAAGTATTTTTCATTGAAAAGATAAATATTACTCTAAAATTAAATGTAAGAGATATCCTGTAAAGAGTTGTCATTATTTGTCATRGCTGTAATAATGCAATCAAAAAGTGTGTATGACAATGGAAGTTAAATGACTCAAGTATTAATCTGATTTTTTTCAGCTGCATCAGCTGGGCTAATAGAAGATTTTTACTTCTCCAGTAAAATTTCTGGAAGAAAACTGTTCAGTTATTGTTACTAAAATACCTCAACCTTGATTTACAGCTCCTTTTTGTTAGCCCAGATTAAATCTGTCAGGAATGGACCCTTCACACATCTGTTTACATTGCTATTCTCACAATCATTTCTTTTCAAAGCATTCTTCAATCCAATAGTTTCATACAAATTCAGGTCTCCATCTGCAACAGGTTATCCAGTCCCATTGCACTCACCACCCTCCTCAGGTGCCAAGGCAATTATCAGGTTTATGCTTCACACAAGTGAGGGATCCATTTCCCAACTTCAAACTCCGATTGAAGTATCATTTTTACATGGAAGCAAAATTCAGCTGCAATAAACACTGGACATACAAGTAAGTACTTTTATTTCTTTTACTTTCTTCAAATAACCATGCTCTCCTAGGCATCCATACAGAATAAAARACAGAAACAGAAAACAAGCACTTTACCTAAGTATCTTTTTCCCCTTTCCATGTAATAATACTCCTTTTACTAAGTATTAAACAAATTTTTTTCATTTTTCTACTTTATTTTCTGGGTACATCTTCATTACAGCTCATCAGTTTTTAATGTTGATTAATTGATTATTTTGATTTGGTGCTTTCTGGGGGTGTTGTTTGGGTTTGGGTTATGTTTAGTTTAGCAACAGCAATCATTCAAGTACTAGGGAAACTCARAATGCTTACATGGAAAGCAGACCAGAGGGTGCAATCCCTTGTTCTCAGGCACTTGTACCTCCTGCCTCTCACAGAAAGGAAAACTGCTACAGAAACCCCCAGATTAAATCCCAGAGCTGTGTGAAAGTGAACCTGGACACCTGCAAGACAAGTGGGTGCACAGGGAACTCCTGGCTCCAGGACACCCCTGCCCCTCACAGAATGGAAAACTGCTACAGAAACCCCCAGATTAAACCCCAGAGCTGTGTGAAAGTGAACCTGGACACCTACAAGACAAGTGGGTGCTCAGGGAACTCCTGGCTCCAGGAGACCCCAGAGGTGCTGCCAGCACCCTGAGAAGGGAACTTGGTGCCCCAGCACGAGTCAGACCAAAACAACCAAGCCCAAACAACAAAAGTCACCCAGCCAGCATGCACACAAGGCATCAGATTTGAGGCAGAGCAGAAATTTGATCTCATTTTTGCCTTACTGAAAACAAGAGCTCCTGTGAGAAGATGACTCGGCACAGCCCCCTTCTAATGAAATCACCACAAAGGAGATTAAAAAGAGCAGTGATACTGGCAAGAAAATACCTTTAAAATCACACTTTGCATTTTATCTTACTTGAGATATATGTGAAATAGAGGAAATATCACTCAAACTTCTRTCTCTATCCCAAAGCTCAGACACTTGGCAAAGGAGGCTCTCTCCAACCAGCTATTCAGCTGTTGTAGAGCAAATTCCACTCAGAGACAGAAAGCAAAGCCATAAAACTGACAAATGCAATCCTAAATATTAAAAATGGCATCCAAAAGATAAGATACAGAAACTGACACACAGCTTACATCTCTTTTTGTCCACTGTATTTGATTTTAGATGTGTAAAATGCAGTTCCAGGTTGTATTACCTGCTGGCAAGTACATGGTTAGGATTAATATTTAATAGCTTTATTATTAGATATTAGAATATACAGTATATATGGAATAGATAGTATAATATATAATTAGAATAATAGCTTTAATATTAGATACAATGTTTATTACTTTCCTTAAATACTTCWCTGTTATTTTGCCTTTACTCAGCATCTCCTGGAGAAAGAATMGAAGAGCATTACTTGAAAATTTCACTTGAATTTAATACAGATGAAATGGAGGGTAGATGYCCCTTCAGCTGCTCATTATAACAGCAAGAGTTCCCTGTTTGCTACAGACAAGCTAGAATGTAATTCAGCACCCAGGGGTTATCTGCAGCTCAGAATAAAATTAAAATTTAAAAGCAATGTTACAGGTAGATTACTTCAATCCAGAAACAGGTTTAATCTTGTATTTTAAAAAAGCCATGACCCTAAGAAGCAGAGGAGGGAGTTGCCAAGGAAGAAAGTTCAATACCATTAGTAACACCAAGTCACTCCTGTCCAACACACTTATGGAAGTTTAAAAGCACAGAAAGCCAGTAAAAACAACAGAAAACAGAAATGGAGAATGTCTCAATAATTAATTCCAACGGAACACAAATGCCTTCTCAGCCCAGAAACTAATTTCAGTGCAAAATATTTTTWAAATGTATACAATATGTGATTTTTCACTTCTATTTCCCAGCCACAGACATACTGGAGGGAGGGGGAAGACAGRGCAAACACAAATTTGGGTTGAAGCCTGAAAATGTTGGCAGGTTCAAGAAAAATAGGAAACCAGCCTACTCCCTGCATCTAATTCCCTTGATCCTCTCATTAGATTATACAAGACAAGACAAACCTTAACATCACATTTGCACCAAGAGAAAGAATATTTAACAATGCAGAATAGCTGCAGTGTCCATGTGTCCTGGGGTGACTCCATGATGCTGAATTGTATCCCCATTCCTCTGTTTAGCCCAGAAATCAGTTTTGTGCCTTTAAACCTAGAGGTGAGAGTGAAGGGGGGGAAGAAGGAAAAGGGGTGGAATTTTTTTGCAGCTGTATTTAAAAACAGAGATGGTCTGCACACAGATTTGCCCCACACTACAAGAAACAAAAGAAAGAAAAATTGCTACTTTAAAAATAAAGAAAATTGCTACTTTAAAAATAAAGTCCACTGCTGAAAAATCAAAAGAAAAATCATCTCAAACTAATACCTCAAGGTACATAATGCATTCTTTTAAGAACAGCATACATCTTTAGCGTTTGCCTAGCCTGTTCTTCTATTATAGCAAGAGAGATATTGATATTTTTAAGTATTATTAACATTATTCTTCAAGGCAGATACTTTTGGAAAGATGGAAAATACAGAATGAGACTGCAGTAGTGAGGGAAGTCAGTKAAGCACAGAGGAGCAGCATTTTACTGACAAGCTCCACTGTCTGTTGGTCATGGCACATTCTCCCTTTTAATGCAATTACACACTACATACCCAGTATAGAATATATCCCATCCTAACACACCAAAGGCAATCAASCCTCCCCTCTTTCATTAAAAATGCAGCTATAATGTTAATTTTRCCCTTCAACTCAAAGGCAGAGCCACCAAGAGCATGGCTGAGACTGCCACAATGTGGGCCAAGGGCTGCCTGGAGGTAATTGTGAGAGGAAACTCTCATGACTTCCTTGCTTTCTAGGAGCAGAGATAAGGAGCTTCTAAGAAATAGATTTTGAGGTAGAAAACTACATGAAGGGAGCTGCCTCAATTAGCAAAAGTTCACACTGCTCCTGTGATTCTTCACCTGAATATATTTCACCTCTTAAGGAAATAAAGAGATTTTATGACACAAAAGGTCCATTTCCCTTTTATTCCCATGTTAATGTGTCTGAACTCCTTATGCTTGATCCTTTTAAAAASGAAAAGCAGGAAAGCCAAAATAGTCTTACTGGGACTTCAATACCTGAGTGCAAGTGCTGGCTTGTCTGATTAAGTAACCTGCAGAGTTCTTAACAACAAAGACAATATAATTCTGTTTAAAAAAAAGGTTAAACTCTGTCTTGAAAATATGTATGTGAAAACTAATATTCAGATAACAACAAGRTATTTATAAACTTCAACTTCAATTACTACTAAGTGACTGGACAAACTACTTTATGTCATTTTTTAATGCATGCAACCTAAACCAGCTTTCTTTATGAGGTTATTTATGGCTGAAATGCAGTACATATAACAAATAATTTTTTTTTTTTTAATCAGAACTGGTAAATTTGGAACCGCTTCTCTTGGCTTTGACAAAAAAAAAACTTTGTAACTTAACCAAAACAGAAACTTTGCAGCTTACAAAAAAGAAACTAAAATTAAACTATGCTACAATGTCAGTCTAAAGCTCCTGATGCATGTTTGAAGATTTCAAGGTCTGGAAAGGAGATTTTAGTGCTTTCCTGCTCTGAATATTCAAGACTAACTTTGATGTCCTTATTAAGACAGTATCATTTAAACAGACACTGTAACACATTCCTCCCAATTTGCATTATAATGCAGTGTCAGAAATAATTTTAAGACATTTGTTTGCCAAGCAGTGCTTTGGGGATTCATACATCTTCTSTGACAGCTTCTACTCAATCAGTGCCTGCAGAAGCAGGAGTCCCATTATGGCCTGTGTAGCTTCCACCACTCTAAGATCTAAAATCTTATTTTCTTGCCTTTTGAGACACTGGATTATTTTGTCACTACATTTATTTATCTTCTTCTCTTACCTTCCCTCTGTGAAAGAACTTTTGCTTTAACCAGCATAAAGAGAATAGCTGTGATTTTTAAAATTATAAACACTAGAGTTTTACTTAAAATTTCAAAAGATTTTTGTAACAGACASTAATGGAAATCTAACACTTTTTCTCTGATATGTGATGCTATTCTGTTGCCAAAAGTGTACTTGGGGCATATTCAAAACTCTTCTCTAGATCATTCCAGTACTAGTGGTTGAACACACAGCATAATCCTCTCTATTACAGCTGAGATCCACACAAAAAAGATTCCATTACTTTTAATGACAAAATTTTATTTCAAAATATAAAAATCAGCAGAGCGTTATCTCAAGATGTGGGTTAGCCACATCAGAGCCTTAATAAAATCACAATTCATTTTACCTATTGAAATGCTTTTCAACCCTCTTCCTCTCAGTTATCACAGCATTGTACTTTGTGTAAGTTTGAGCCTTACCATTAGGGTGCTACAGGAATACTTGATATCCCATTTCTTACTAAGCCCTTTATTTTCCATTTCTATGGAAAGGATGATGCTGAAGCTGATCTTTTCATCACAGAAAGAGGTAAGAAGTGCAGATATGTGTGTGCTGTACACTGACAGAGCCATCTTATGCTGTCAGTGGGTTTCCTTCATCACCAAACCTGGAAGCACTTTCCAGTTCCACAACCCCTGGAATACCTTGTGCTTCAGTCTAGGGAAAGCCAGGCACAAGGAATAATCACTCTGATTTACAGCCCTCACCACTGAGTCTCCAGCACTGAAAAAAGGCAGTTTCTCCAGGTTTTGTGAAGTTAAAATGCACTTCAGAGCATTTTAAGAGCAGTGGTCTCATGGCCCACAGCCACTGGCATAGCATGGGGCAGCTGCTCAGTGACCACATGAGATCACACATCCTGCCACCCTASAGCCAAAAGTTCAGGGCCATTAGATGGGCTCTAGACCTCCCAGCACATCCACATGTCCAGCACAGTGTTTTTTCCACATCCCACAACACACTACAAGGGCTAAGCAGCTCATATGAGCTCCTTCAGACTCATAACAAGAGGKATCCCTATGACTAACACCACTTCCAGCCCAATTTAGGAGGTGTGCCCAGSAAAGATCTAACATGTTAACAACACAGTTCATCATAAAACACAGCAGCAAAGAGTCCTTTACGTTAAAGGAAGCACCACAGGGTGTTATTAACCAAGTTTATAAGGAAAATTAGCATAGCTCTTGAATTTAGCTCTTATACCTCTTCACAAATGCTCTCCTCATCCRAGAACAGGTTTAAATTTACATTTTTAACCTTACAAAGGGGATCCTGGCTATCATMCCATTTGCCACAASTCACTATTTAGCTGAAAATACCAGATGAACCCAGTTGCTTGTGAATGCTTCAACCAGAAAACGTGCATTGTTCCAAACTGTAGAAATACAGTTACAGCTACATGGCATTTACTTTGAGATAGGAAAAACTACACTATATTAAACAAATTCATTGAATATGCCTCTGATACTGATTTGAGCTTTCATTTAGCTGTATGACAGCTAAATAGTGACTTGTGGCAAATGGAATGATAGCCAGGATCCCCTTTGTAAGGTTAAAAATGTAAATTTAAACCTGTTCTAGGATGAGGAGAGCATTTGTGAAGAGGTATAAGAGCTAAATTCAAGAGCTATGCTAATTTTCCTTATAAACTTGGTTAATGATCATGTCTAAACAAAACCAAGTATTAATCCAGACCAAAACAGCATACACACATGAACTAAAAAAATATCCTTTAATTGGTGAAAAAACCTGCATTCTCTTAAAAACAATAACAAAAGGGAGTTTTTGGAAGGGGAAAAGATGAAAATCCCATCTCTCTCCAGTGGTGCTGACTATCAGCAAACTCCAGCTCACCAGTCCCAGCAGCTGAAGGTAGTTAGCACATGGCTGTGCTCAGAGTAGGGAGGAGTTGGCTTTCCACAATCACTCTTTGCACAGCAAATGAACAAATGTTCAGATTCAAGAAAAACTTATTAGAAATCCTGTTCTTGGCAGACTTAGCAGAACATCATGAAATGGGCCGAGCATGGGGATTGAAGGATTATTCACTGTCTAGCGCTGGAATTTTTGACACGAAGACGAGAGAAAGTAAACAGGATGTGGTGTGAAACACCAAGCTGCCATARTTCTGAGAGGGATTTCCTGGGCAGGAAAAGGGGCAGCATGGAAGGTGCACCACAGGCTGGTACACTCAGCCTGGCCCAGGCTGTGACCCTTTGTCTGGCATGTCCTGGATGACCAAAAGCTCTCAGAACAGCTCGCCAGACATCTGGAATGCTAAACGAAGGACTGGAGCCCTCCAACTCTTCTCCCACAACACTGCCAGCTCAAAAAAGAGGGATATCTCCAGTGAAATCTAGCTGTGTGACTGCCCCAAGTAGAACTCCTGCAGGATTATTAAGGAATAAATGCTCCTTAGTATCCTGCTGTGTAAACACTATTACTCTAAGATAAGGATGCCTAAGGGTGCCTTCTTCCTGCTGAGTATAATTGGCTGCACTTTTCCAAGTCCTAAGCAAGCAACACAGGTAGGCATGTAGAAGGAAGATGAAAAACAAGAAAAGCAATATGGGAAAGTAAAAGCTTGTCTAAACAGATGTAGGTTCTRGCTGAATTGTTTTGGAATAAGAAACTTTCAAGTGTGCAGAAATCCAGGAATAAGAGCTCCCTGCTCGTTTTTGTAGCCCATCATCAGAGAGGTTCTGAGGAGGCTCTAAAGAATGTAAGTGTCCACTTAGCCCCAGSTCTGTCCAGGGCAATGAAACAAAGAAGCCATGTAACAATGACAGAATAGCAAGCAGAAGTAAACCTAAAACCTACGAAATCTGCCCAGTGAGACAAATAAATCTAGTATTTAATAACCATGCACGCTTTCCTCTCAGAAAGCATTTCTCTTTGCTTAAAAATTCAAAGAATTTTCTTTTCTCTGCCACTTGCATGGTACAGCAAGAAATGCTGTGCTGGAAAGGCTGAACTCTGCATGCTGCTCAAAGTTATTTTTGTCACAGTTAAGGCTGCTAAGGAAAGTCTGAAGTGAGACTATTAATGTACTGCCTTTTGACTGGTTTTTGTTTTGGTTTGTCTTTTCTTTGTTTGTTTAATGTATGGAATAGGCACTCACCATGCAAAGCAACTTCTTGACATGCAAATTTGTGAAAACTTTGACAAAATACAACAAAGATATCCATGCAAAATACACCCACTCTATAGGAGCCCTAGTATTGTTTAGAATTACTATAGTTCAGGCATAGGTGCTTTTTTCCTGACAGGAACAAGGATTTTTCTAAAAACAGCCTCCTTCCTATGACAGCTTTATGCCAGAATCAGCAGCAACTCCAAGAAAAAAATAAAAGGTGGGCAAAAGTACAGAAGAAACAAGGTGAAAAGGTTGCTRTCTGTTGGTGTAAGGTAAACACGCCTATGACGAAAGTTAACAGGATGAAAGGCAAAATACACACATGGGACTGAAACACCTTTTGCATAGGTGGTGGAATACCACCCCCCCTCTTGCAGAACAATGTATTCTGTACCCTGTGTTGAGGATGTTGGCTCTATGGGAAAGGGCTCCCATCTGAAATGTCTTTGTAGGTGATCTGAAGACAGATCTGGCACCCAGCTAACAGACTCTTACCAAGTGCTCCTGCCAGGGAAGCAGGCAGCACAATTTCTGTGGGATGTTCATCAYAGACAGTGACATGGCAAGACTGAGCCCATCCAAACCCTGTCCAGCASCACTGGGAAGAATCCCTGAGAAGGGCACACAGCTCTGCTCCCTGCTCCTCCCCAGGTGCCACTCTGGCTTCCAGCCCTCCAGCACAGGTTCACCAGCACAGATATCCAGCTCAAGCCATTCACTGTTTCAACCAGGAGAGTTTTCTCATGGATTGACAAACAGGACCAGCTCCCTGTGCAGTTGCTCAAACACCAAACAAAGACAAGGGAAGAGGAAGGGAGCCCCTTTCAGCAGCAGTGAGCCTGAGCAGCCAGTTCAGCCTTCTCAGGTCTGTCTCTTATACACATCTAGATGTGTATAAGAGGGAAGAGGAAGGGAGCCCCTTTCAGCAGCAGTGAGCCTGAGCAGCCAGTTCAGCCTTCTCAGGTAACTGTACCCTCACACTAAGTCTCAGCTCATTCCTTCTGCAGATAGGTCTTCATCACCATTTCTCACTGCTTGAAATCTTCCATGACACACTGCTTGAAATCTTCCATGTAAAGCTGGCATTAAATCTCACCCAGGTAAAGCAGCATCTAAATCCAAGCAAGCCTGGCTGGCTCATTTTGAAARTTTAGCCAAGATTTTGCAAGATGACCACACATCTGCACTGGGGAAAGCTTTGGGACACAGAGCAAGAATGCATTCAGCTTCTGTTCAGCCAATCTTTGACCTTCCCACAGCTGTGATTTCAGTGTGTGCTGAATGCAGGTGAAAAAAAAGAAAAAGAAAGGAAGGCCAACAAAAGCCAGCAAGTCCCTGTAAGATATCTGCACTATACATGGACTACCTGTGTTTATTTTGCATGTATAAATGTTTCAGATATGAACTATGACAGAAAATTTGGTAAGATTTTAAAAGTGACCTACCTTTTTATATGTTTTTAAAACTTATTTAATGTTTCTGTGCTTTTTAATAAAAAATTTCTAAGTATATTCCCAGATAATGAGCTTTCCTTTCAACACTTGAAATACTACGCCATAGGGAACTTTTTGTAGAATGTGTTTAACAACAAACATTGGTTTCACCTCTCAGAACAATTTCATTTGATGAAAGAAAGTGTTCTCATCTTTTCTAAAATACTCTGCACTTACAGAGRTCCTATAGCTATGCAAAACCCCATTAGAATTTAAAATTGAGCCTTAACTAAAACACAATTATCACACAGCTGTTACAATAAGCATTAGTTTGACAGCTATGCAAAAATGAGTTTAAAAACCCATCATAACCATTTATCATAAAAGTGTAAGRCTCCCATTTATGTAACTTTGRAAATGAACTATCACAGTAACTAACTCTTTATCTTAYATTAGCTGTTATAGGCCACACTAACAAAGCCAGTGCTATCTGRTGTAAAGAACCATATTGAATTAAATGACATAAAACCCCATATGCTTGGGTAGGACAGAGATGGGARACAGACATAAAGGAACATCAGAGACCAAGGCAATCACCATAAAATTTAAATCAACAACAAAATAATTGTGKCTGACTTTTAATCACATGTAGCAGATTTGAGTCTAAGAGCTGTGGTAAAAACAGAACAAGAACAGTGAGATCTTTCCACTAGTAAAAATCTTTTTTTAAATGAGTACCCCCAAGTCAGAGAAACTCAGGCAGAAACCTCGTCCATTATCAGATGTCTCCATGTCTCTTTCCAAGCAATTACAGCAGTTTCTCCCACACATCACCTGGTTTCTGAATTTCTTTACACATCACCTGGTTTCTGAATACTCAATAATTCTGAGCAAGGAGCAAGTAAGCATGGCACACCTTATCTGCTATTCCACAGCTTTTGGCCAAAAGAGGGTTTAAGCACAGAGGTAGGCTTTTCTSACAGCCACAGTAAAAGGCCAAAAGTGGCAGTGCACTCCTAGAACCACCAGAAATTCCTTCAAGATGCTGACAGGCTGTGTAAGGGTCTGTAAGGGGGTCAGAAGCATCCCCTCAGCCCCTGCTACCAGGCTGCAGTGTCCCAGTGTGCTCCCTGCTTAGGTACCAGAGTGATCCCAGTGATTCCCATCAGCTTCCATCCCAATTCACCATCTCCTGTTCCATGGGAAGAGTTATGTCKCAGCAGGCCTGGTAGAAATGTCCTTGTAACACTTCACCATACATTTCCTTTGAGTTGGTAAGAATAGAGGCATTGCACAGACAAAACAGTGCCTGCAAGAAATAAGAAGCAGGATAAAAACCAGATGGCTGAAGTGAAGCACAGYAAGACAGGAGCAATGCTTGTAGGGAGGAGAAATCATTTTGATGAGCTGAGACTGTGAACATGGCTCTCCACACAAAGGGAACATAACCTGCCACAACACAGCCTGCAAGAGCATAACTATGAAATTTGAATGAAATATTGTCATCTATATCACCTAAAGGCTGAATTCTTTTCCAGCAAGTACCAGATGAACATGAACACATTTTTTAATTTAACATCAGGCTAATGCAGCTTCAGCTGTTAAGATGACTACCTGTCAACCACAATCAGAAACASCACTTTGAAAAATGTGATGTGATCTGTAACACAAGTCGAGGGCATGGACAGCATATTCCTTTACAGTACATCTAGACCTTCACAATTTCCTTCCAGGCTGCTGCAAGCCTTGGCAGTGACAGGAATGACTCTTCCATCCCCATTCCTCAGCAKCTCCATCCATACAAAGACAAGTGCTACCAGCAGMAGAGGAATCCACAAGCACCTAAAGCCCAGARTCTACTCATCACTGTGTCCAACARGGTTCAAATCTTTAAATCTGGCCAAAGACAGGGTATATTAATTCTTATTAAAATGACATGAACCCAAAGAAGCCAGTTCAGGAGAATTTCAAGCACAAAATATGATTAYTGATACAGTGTTTTCCCTGTTCTTGGTACAGTTAAAGAAAAAAGTTTAAATGTTTCAGCCAACACATTTTAAATGCATCAATTTTCACCATCTATAGAACCTAGAGATGAAATTTCAAATAACTAAAACAAAGTTTTCTCCACATTGTTTCCTGAAGCATGGTATAAATATTGCCATATCATACAGGGATGCAATAATACTAATTTGATTGGTATAGGCAGCAGGCAGTGATCCAATGAGCTTCTGCATGGTACTTGTCTTGGGATTTATCTCCATGCCATTTCTTCTAAAGAATTCCCAAAATGTACATTTAAGACTGCATTAATACAGCAGCTATTAAAAAAAAATCCAAGACGTGTTGTAAAACCAGGGGATTATTTTAAATATTTAAAAAAAAATCATCAAGCAGTTGTATTTCCTGTAAAATCCAAGTAAGATCCACTTCTGCTTCTGCACTACCTATTCTTAAARGACCTGGGAAATCRAAATCATCTCCAAAGAGCTGYCATGACCCTCAAGAGGTGATGAGAYCTGGCAAAAGCAATACAGAAAGGACAGGTCACTGACTTCCACTGAAATCAACAGAGCAACATGACCAAAAGCACTTCAGTGGTGAGGAAGAAAAATTGGAAAGAATTATAMGGAGACCTTACTTTGCCATGCAAGCAACTCCTCAGAGAAACTGGCTAAAGAGCTTCATGGGSCAAGGGTTTGGCCAAAAAGCTGCAATTCTCTGTGAAACAGGGAATGTACAGCCTCACATGCCAGGGAGCTCCTGAGATCTTCTCACTGCCTTAACTGCACCTCAAATGCCATGTGCACAATTCAGGGAGGGAAATTGACAACAACTTTGGAGGAAATCTGAAAGAAATCTGGGAGAATAACTAAAGCAGCAAGAAAAAAAAATCTCTGGCAATAAACTTCAAAAGATTATGTTCTTTTTATTAAGAAAAATAAGTAAAGCAAGAAATTAATTGAAATTCATAAGAATTCATACTCGACATATTTTCAGCGTTGATGAGGCTARAAACAAGGCTCAGTGGCCAGAAACTAAAGACAGCCCTCTGCATATCAGAAACACAATATAAATCAGTCACTTGTATACTTTACCAAGAACCGTGCTGAATTTTGCCTCATCAGAAATTTTTAACTACACCTTCTAAAACGTAAGCTCTATTTTCAAACACAGATTGGGGGGAAAAAAAGTTCTATGGCCTACATTATGAAGAGGTCAGACTAGATGATTGCAACAGTCCTTCTGACCTGATAATCTATTAATCTTATCAGACATGTCTGACCACTTTCAGAACCAAGCGCAAAGTCATCTATTAGCGCACCTATTTCGCTGGGGTATTTTTAGCCCGAGATTCTCTTTTACCTTTAAACGCCGCCGAGATGGGAACTGCAGATAAATCAAGCTAGAGACATAAAAGGCAGGCGATAACGAAAATCTCACCGCCTAGAGAATACTCCTTTTAGTTGGCAGAGTTACACAATCAAAAAGCAACCCGAAGCCAATAAGATATCCTGTATTTTCCCCGCACTTCCCGGAACTTTGCAGAACTCTCCGCGGGACWGAATCGCTCCAGACAAGTTTTGGCTGAGAGGAGGAGGCTCCGCACGCCCCGGAGCAGCGCTTCAGAGCGAAGAGGTTCGCSCGGCTCAGCGGAGCGCACACCGGCGGAGAAATGGACGGGCGCGGGCGATGCTGGCGCGGCGCGGCCGCCTCCGCCGGCCCGGTGCCCCGGCGGGCAGCATTGTTCGGCCGGCAGCGCCGGTGCCGCGGCCCCGCTTCCCTCCGGGAGCCGGCCAGGGACGCGTGAACTCTTGAACCCGCGCCGCAGCCCGACGCGAGCCTCCGGGCGGGAGACCGCCCGCCCCGCCGCCGCCAGCGCCGCGGGCCGCCGGGGACAGCGGGAGCCCGCGCCGCCGCCGCCCCCGCCCCGCGGACGCGGCCTCCGCCGCCCCGCCCGGCCCGGCCTCCCCGGGGCCGCGCCGGCCCCGCTCGCCCCCCGCCCTGCCCTGCCCCGCCGCCGGGCCCCCTCGCCGCCCTCGGCCAGGCCCCGGCGCGGCCCCGGCCTTTCCTGCCGCTGCCCCCTCGGCGGACCCTCCTCACCTGGCTTGAGGCTGCCGGCGCCGCGCTCGTAGGCCCAGGAGGCGGCGGGCGGCGCGGTGCCCGGGGCCAGGGGCTCGGCGAAGCGCGGGGCGCGGGGGTAGTTCCTGTCCATCATCGGGGCCGCGGGGCTCCGCGGGGGCCCTGCGCGTTTGAGGCGGGCGGGGACCGAGCGGGGCGGGGGGGGAGCGCGCCTCATCCGGGGCGGCAGCGCCGCGGCCCCGTGCGGCCCCCTGCGCTCCGCTCCCGCTCAGCGGCGGGCGGCGGGCGGAGCTGCGGGCGGCGGCGGGGCTGCGCGGCCGCCGGACCCATGTCGGGCTGCGCGTTCCCAGGATGCTCCTCCCCCGCCAGCGCACTGGGGCTCACGGGCTCGTGGCCGGGGGCAGGGAGGCCGCGGCGAGGGGCCGCCGGGCCGCCGCCAGCAGCGCCGGCGGGGGGAGCGGGGAGGAGGAAGAGGAGGAGAAGGAGGTCTGTGGAACTCGCGGACGGGCGGCCGCGGCCGCGGGGGAAGCGCGGCGGCGGCGGGAGCGGAGCGTGGCGGGGGCGGTAGCCGCCACCGGGCGGGTGGGGGCTGAAGGCGGGGACGGGCGGGGTGGCGTTGTCGGTACGGGGAGGCCGGTTCCTCGTAAGGAAGCGCTGGCGCTTTGTTGGAGGAACCGGGGCGGGGCCATGTTGTTCCCGCGGAGGGGAAGCGCCGCCAGCCGCGGGCTCCGGGGCGGCCGCCGCCGCCGCCAAGATGGAGCCCGGCAGCCGCCCCATTGTGGGGCGCTTTGTGGGGCGGCCCTCCCGCCCTGGCACCGGGCGCCGCTCCCCGCGCCCGGCCGCCTCCCCCCGCGGCGGGGATCGCCGAGCCAGCGCCCGCCACCGCCTCTTTATGTGTCTGTATGTCAGAGCTTCCCAAAGACTCGGGCATTCCCCATCGAGAAGTCACCGCAGGCCTGAATGGAATCGTATGATGGGATCGCGGTGTGCTCTGGATTGGAAGGGACCTTGAAGATCATCCAGTCCGATCCCCCCTGCCYTGGGCACGGGCACCTWCCACTAGATCAGGTTGCTCAAGGCCCCATCCAACCGGGCCTTGAGCACTTCCAGGGATGGAGCAGCCACAATTTCTCTGTGTGTTCCAGTATCTCACTCTCCTCACAGTAAATAATCTCATTTTAATATCTAATCTAAACCTCCTTCCAGTTTAAAGCCGTTGCCCCTTGTCCATTACCACATGCCRTTGTGAAAAGTCTCTTTCCAGCTTTCTTGTGTATGCCAAAAGTCAGCTAGCAAGAGAAGAGAGACAATATCTATTTATTCTTTCTTTATTTTTATTTAGTCTAAATTCAAATGGTAAAACTTGTAGAGGACTACTTTAGCTAGGACTGGCRAAAGCAGTTTGTTTTTATTTAGAGCAGCCTAAGCCACCTGCTTTGTAGATGGTAAATTCCTGTATCTTTTGCTGAATGCTTGTTAAAACAAAGAATAAGGGAGACGGGCACCATCTGCACGGAGCAGGGTAGCAGCAAAGGAGACATCAGGATGATGAGTGAACTGTGGTGTCTTGCTTTCCCTGCAGATTGAAGATAGGCAGGCCGAGATGAGCAGGAGGAATGTGCCTGAGAGGTAAAGATGAGGAACATGCTCTTGAAAAGAGGGTGACTGCACCTGAAGGCACTGCTCAGAAGAGGAAGGTGTATGCTAATGAGCGAGTAAGTCTTTTGAAGATTCAGTTTGTAGCACTCCAGGCAATACTGAACCACAGACTGAAATGAATTCTGTAGTGAAATGCATTTAGAAACTTGGCTACAGCCAATCAGATTAGATGTTAAAAAAAAAAGCTGCAGAAAACCTCAACATTGGAATGAAAAGACGGAGTGATCAGTATTAAACGAGAAAGAAGAAAAGKATGAGACTTCAGGAGGAAAAGCTGAGGTTCTGCTTTCCTCATGCCTAATTTGAAGAAGCAMCAGGAAGAAATGCAGCCGTGGATGTGGAGGGAAAGAAAGGTAAGTGTGAAAGTCATCAGCYCTGAGGAGAGGAGCGAAGTCACCCAGAGGCCAGGGCAGAGGGTGGAGGGAGAAGCAGCAGCTCACCAGGGCCAGAAACCAGCAGAGTGAGTTTTCCTCGTGTTTGCATAAGTTAGCACCTGTGTTGCTTGCAGCTGGAGGAGCCGTGTGGGGGGTGGGAGACTTTCTCTCCCCGGGAAACGGGAGAGTTGCTGTTTTACATATGAACGAGGCCTGATGACAGAAAATGACTCCAGTTGTATGCTAATCGTGCAGCGTTTGCGCTGCTGATGCTGCTGYAAGTGCCATTTCCAGTGGGGAAGGACCCACAGTTTTTTATTTCCCTGCAGGATCTCCACTAATCGCCATTATGTTATTACACTTAGAGCACATTGCTTCCCTCAAGTGGGGCTGAGAGGAGGGTGATACATGGAWCTGATATGAAGTGCCTTTTCCATCTCCTTCTAGTGTCTGGTTTTCTAGAGTGAACATGTTGCTGTGGAGTTTCTTGTCCTAAATTTGGAAGGATGTGTTAATAAACTTGTTGTAAAACTGCTAGTGTTGTAAAACTGCTAGTGTCTTGTTTGGTTTTTTTTTCCTCAAGTAATGGCAACATGAACTGTAAAGAGTGCCATTATGTTCTTTATTTCCATTACAGAACTACTCTAAAGCAGATGTGGGGGTGGGTACATGGCTGTAAAATCATGTTACACGAGAAATCACAAACAAGAACCCATCCAGATTTGCAGGCAGGGAAACACAGACAGTGCCTTCATACCKCTAAATGAACCACAGACACAGTGCTTCCCTGAACACTGCTGGAGTAGATGCTTTTTTCTGGCAATCAAATAGTGAAGTTGAGTGAAACAGAAATTGTGACAGCTGTTGTTCAGTTGAATTTCTTTTACATGGTTTTAATAGAGGTGGAGTAGACTAAAAGCTTAATCACTGATGTCCACAACCATCAGATAAAGTCAGTTTATCCAGTGATTTGCTTTTCCTGTGTATGAGATAAATCTTGTCCTGAGATCAGGCAGAGACTTCRGCAGCTTTCTCATTAAACTGACCCCTGCTGCTCGTTGCTGTCCTCTGTCRAGGAAWRRTRCRRCKAYMTT